>JAQIVZ010000507.1:0-63562 GCA_034700945.1 Arrhopalites spinosus
GGGGGCCAAAGTGCCCTTGAAAGCTCGACGTAATTAAAAAGTCATGCAGTCCACTAATTTCATCACTTTTGTTAAAAAATGAAAAAGTAATTAATCTTGAAATTATTTATTTTTTAAACAGTTGATCCTGTGGTAGCTAATGATGAAGTTATTCTAGCCTCGGCCATGAATACTCAACAGTGTTTGCATGTATCCCACATCGCAATAAGTGATAATACAGACAATCCCGGTGCTCCTTCCTACGAAGTTCATTCAAAAAATAAGTCTGATCGTGAAACTGCTAGTACACAAGTGCGTATATTTATACATTTAAAAAAAGAAACATAATCTAAATCTTTACATAAGTTAACTAATATTTTTCAATTTAAATTTTAGGTTCCCATCAATCCTACTACTCCGTGGCGTCTAGTTTTATTTCTTAATTATACGGAAAACATTCCTGAGATACTCAAAGGTGCTGATGTCGTTCGTCTCTTCCATGTTCATGAGGAAAAATTTCTCACATTAGACTCACATCGATCAAAACAACACATTTTTTTGAGAGCAACACTTCGAGCATCTGCAACTTCTGCAGTGTCTAGTAATGCTCTGTGGGAAGTTGAGGTACAATGAAAAATTGTGTAAATTATTTTTGTACTCCAATTATTTCATTGTGAACGTGTCTAATTAAAAACTAAAATTATTTAGGTACTCCACAAGGACCCTTGTCGCTCTGGAGCTGGACATTGGGTAAGATTTCTACATGAAAATGTCTTATTCAACTTTTAGCAAGTAATTAATTATTATTATTATTAAATTAGAATTCTAATTACCGGCTCAAGCATATGGCTACGGGTTCATATGTTGGTATTGATGTTCTTAACAATTCTGGTCGTAGTGCATGGACGAGAGGTAAATGTAATTACCGTGTAATTATCAGTGGACAAATATTCTATATTAATTAGTTTATATGTATCAAACAATATTATTGAAAATATGATTTTAAATTTATTTTATTTCCTCGCAAAATTATAAAACAGATACAACTGAAGAGGTTGACAGTACAATTATTCCAGTGTCTCTAGAAGTGGGCCCTGATTCTGTCTTTGAATTCTTTCCAACGTCAGCCGAAATAGAAGACCCAGTAGTTCCAGAATCCTCCTTTGTTCGACTAAGACATGCATCATCGAGAACTTGGGTCACTGCCACAAATCAAATGATTGATATGGATGAAAAAAGACCCGTCATGTCCAAAGTAAAAAAACCAAAATTCCTGTCAAGTTTTCATCCACGTATTTTTCAAAAATTTGTGTTATTATTTTGAATTTTATATTTTGAAATTTCATAGTTAATCTGTAAACAACAATCAAGAGATGAAGAAGTATTTCAACTCATTCCAGTGAAACCTGATGAAGTTAGAAACTTGGATTTTGTTAATGACGTCCTTAAAGTCCTTGAGGATTTTTACAAAAAATTACAACAAGGAAGAGTTACTCCAAATGATCGAAGGTATGTATGTTTTTATACTTGCAGGGGTTTAATCCTATGTATTAAGTAATTTTAATTAATTTAATCACAAGAATTGCTTAAATAATTAATCCAAACATATTAATGACTTTTTTTGTTGTATTTTCAGGAGCGTTTGTAATGTGATGAAAGAAATTTTATTTTTTATTCCCGAGTCTGATTCAAACTATGCTCATATTGATCCCTTGGACTTTTTCCCGAAGGATGTATCAAGAGATCGTCAAAAGTTATTGAGAGAACAATTTTTATTAAAAAATATCTTCAAAATTCTCAAGGTTCAAATACATTCAAACTCTTTATGAAATTGCCTAATGCTTTTTGTAAAAATTTCTGAATGTTAAGTGATGTCGAGAATTTTTTTTTGTTGAAATTTAAAGGGACCAATGGATTCAAATGGTAAACTATTACCCCAATTTCAAGAACAAGACGGAACAATTAAATCCAAATGGAAATATACGTTTAGACTTTGCTATCGTGTTCTTGCACTTAGTCAGGAAAAATACAGAAAAAATCAGGTATGCGTCACTGATATAAATATAAGTATACCGGGTATACTATACCCATATTTTTTGAAAAACATGTGTCACTAATTAATTGTGAATTTCATTATTATTTAGGAATACATTGCAAAGGAGTTTGGGTTTATGCAAATGCAAAGTAAGTTTTTGATGATCCAACATGATAATTTTAAATTATAAATTTATGAATCAATTGAATGATTACTAATTAACTAAATTTAAACGTTTCAGTTGGACTAGACATTTATGCAGAAGCTACAATCACAGCCCTCGTCCACAACAATAAAACACTTTTGGAGCAACATATCAAAGAGCAAGAAGTGAATACATTTGTTGGTCTCTTGTCTAATAATATAAATAAATGGGACTACCGTTTCCTGGATCATTTATCGGATCTTTGTGTGTCCAATAAAAAAGGGATTTCCTCCACTCAAAAAAATATTTGCAAATGTCTCTTCAGTCGGGAAATTTCAGTTCTCCTGGAGGCAAGAATGACTGAGATGGCAGACGCGACTTTAGTGATGAAGGATCGTGAATGGAGTATTTCTAAATTGGCGATGAAAGCATCGTTAGGTTTTGGGGAGGATGCAGCCATTTTAAAATATTATTGTCATCAATTAGATTTATTTTCAAACATGTGTGTTGGACGACAGAAGGAGGCTATTCGTGAAGTGTCTTCAAAAATTGCTATGAATCTTCTTTTAAATTGTATGAAATCAGAATATTTACCATTTGAACTCAGAATATCTTGTTGTCGTCTCGCAAGAAATCTTTATGTGGATGTTGACCCTCAAAAAGAAGTGAAAAAAGTTTCATTGTCCAGAGTTTGGTGGGATGTTCCAAATGAGACCACCGTTGAAAAATATGATGATGACAATATAAATAAAAATAAGGTCAAGGCTTGTCAAATTGAATATTTTACATCAACAATGGAATTTATTGAAAGCTATTTACAAAATGTGGCCCGACGCTCTGTATTCAATAATGTTCTACATAATACATTATCAGTAGAAATTCTAAAATTAGCCAAAGGTAAGAAACAATTTTTTTTATTAGAAACTGAAAATCAAAATAAATAGTCGACTCATTTTATTAGCAACATTAAATAATCTAAAAAAATTTCTTTTGTTCAAAAAACAGATTTTGCTCGTTTTGGATTTTATGGCATAAAATCCTTGGATCATTTACGGGACACCCTTCTCATAATTTTGATGTCTTTGTCTAAAGAAGTGACAGTGGACGAAGAGAGTTTAAAGAAAGGTCAAAAGAAGAAGAAAATGACAACTGATAATCAAAATAAACAAGAGGATGATGAGAATAAGCCCATCCTATTAGAAATGAAAGTCATTATTCTAGAAATTTACGAGTACATTCATGAAACAGTTTTAGATTTTCAACTCACCAATCTCCTCTCATGTTTGAAGAATGAGAGAGCATCAAGTGGAAGACAAATTTCTGAAATGACATTGGAAACATTTACAACACATTTTGAGAATGTTGTCAGTATTTGGCAGGATGATACAAATTTTCTCAAATTACTTCTCTTCAATATAACAAATAAACATTACGCTCTCATCAAAAGTGCTATCCAGCTTCTCATGACTACTTTCAATCAACGAAGACGACTCCTCTGTGCTTTAGAAAAGGTACTGTAAAATAAATGAAATTAAACAGTAAACTCCATCCCCCATATTTGCAAGAATTGGAAAGATTCTATAGAATTAATGAATAATTTTGTATTTTTTTCTTTCTATTTTTTAGACACAAATACTGAACAGTGAGGATGACGTGTCCATGCTTGCCCAAATAAAACGTCAACTTGAAATAATTTCAGCAGATGTTAAAAAAGCCAAGACGAAGAAACATGAATGGAAAGTCAAGAGTAAACCACAAATAAATCGATCATTGGATGAAGGTGGTGAGGAGGGACCTGATAACCAAGCAGCTGAAGATATTTCACCCAATATATCTCAAGATCCAATTATTGAACGAGAAAAGAGAGCCTCAATTTCAAGAACACTCTCAACAAAAGTCCCTCTACTAAGTAGTATGGACTCTGTCAAAGATGTTTTACAACAAATGACTAGACTATGTCAAAGTATCAAGTATGGGGAGGTCGTGGGAAATTATCAAAATCAAACTTTATTGAGAGAAAATAAAGTTGAGGAGGTTATAATTGAAGTCATGACACTTCTGAAAGACTCAAAAGATGATGAGCATCTCATGGTTTTACAAGACATCAGTAAATTCTTCCAAGCATACTGTATGGGGAATGAGGAAAATCAAACTATAATGGCAAATCATATCAAATCTATCATGGGGATTGAGGTAAGAAATGAAACTATATTTTATAATTGAATTTTATATGTACGCTTTATTAATATTTATAAATTACGCTGTAATGTAAAATTTAGATTGTAAACACTCAAATTTCTTGCCTAACTTTAAATTGTCTTTTCTTCTTAAAAAGGTTGGGGAAGCTCGCTCAATTCAAGCAATATATGAACATAATGTGAGTCTTTGTGCTACCGTGAAAGACAATACCATTGAGCATCTTGTAAAGAAAGTATTTAGCCGTCACCATCATGATGCTGCTTCCGAGTACCTCAGTGCCCTTCAAGCTGTCGTCTGTCCAAAACAATGTATAGTTCGGAGAAATCAAGAAACTGTAGTTTATCAGGTCTAAAACTTAATTTTACCTTGAACAAACCTTTATAATAATTAATTTATCCTAGTACATAATATATATACAGAGTATGTACTCAAGTACAATTTCTTCCTCAGTTCCGATTCTCATTATAATTAGAACTCATTAGAATTTTATACAAGATGTGGATGAGTGGCCAGGAAAGCATGAATGTATTTGTATTCACGTCCAGAAATTAATTGAATTTAATCAAGCTCATTCATTTATCTCATTCATGCCACACTCCTTTTCTTTTCTTTTTACAACTAGGCTATACATATAGACATGGACATGCCTACAAATCTTTTCTTTTTGTAAAACCCTATTGTTTGTACATGTGACATGCATTTATTTGCAAGTACATATTACCTGCCAAAGTTAGAGAGAGAGAGAGGAGAAAACTTTCTAAATAAGAATGCAAGGCCAACTTGATTTCATACTCTTTGTCTCTTTTTTTCTTGTGTTCAGCTGGCCATTTTTCACGAGGAGCTGAAAAATTTTCTTGGGTTTGATTTGGATAAAAGCCGAGATGCCATCTCTCTCCATCACTTTTCCAGTGAGATTGAAAAATTCCAGTAAGTTTTTTTTTTACTGTCTGTCCAACTAGTCTACATATTATACGTACTATTAGCATAGACTTTCTCCTTCCTTCTTTCCCTCAGATCCATATATAAATATACATGAGGTATACGTTATATATAGTAAAACCATATTGACAAGAACTTTTAAATAAATTTTACGTTCCATGTTTCTTTCTTACCTTCCAGATTTCATATTGAGCTAGTGAAGCTTCTAACCTATTGTACCATTGGAAAAAATGTTTACACTGAGTCCATGTGTCAAACTATTCTTCCACTTGATAAAATAGCCAAGGTTCTTTGCAGTGAAGAATATCCATTAGATGTAAGTCAATTTTATGGATTCTTATACTACAAATTTTTCCCTCTTTTTTTACATGTATATACCTATCTACTCCCTTCATAGCTATTTTTCTCTATAATAATAGACTTTCCTTGTTCTGTCAAAAAACTTGAAAAGTTTCAAGTTTGAAAACCCAAAGAGCTTTTCCTTTTTGTCATTCCTTGGTTTAGTGAAAAAGAGAATGATAGATTTGTAATAATACCAAGAAGAGGAGAAAGTGAGTGAAAATAATTTAATAATGTGATCTTAGGTAAAGGAAGCGTACGTACAATTCCTTCATCATGCCTTTTTGGTGACGGAAGTTGACGTTCGTTCTGTCTATAGCTCCAATAGAATATGGACAATATTTGAGATGCATTTTTTAAATGAAATTATTAATATTGCAAATACACCACTCAAGGATGCACAAAATGATACAAGTGCTCAGACTTATGTTACTGAGAGTGTGGTTGGAATTATGAAGATTTTTTTTGACAGGTATTGCTTATTATTTTATTTTTTGACCATTATCATTTTTTTTCTTTAAATATTTTTATTCGTTTTATTTATATTTTGGGTTATCATTTTTTTTATTTTAGAATACTTAGTCATACTCCAGGATGTATTCTTGGTCACAAACAACTGTTTATTAATTTACTCAAAGCAATTCATCGTCTAAGTCAAACAAAATGGATTCAACCAGCCCGACTGTATGGAGTTCAAAATTGTCTCAATATAATGTTCAAAGCAGCCTCCTCTCAACTCATACAATTACCATCGTACTTGACTCAAGAGATTGAACAGAGTTCAAATCAATTTATGGTTGAAGTAAATAGACGGGCTAAATGGATATTTTTGATGGATAAAGGGAAACCAAAAGTATTGACAAATAATTTGTGTCCATCCTCAAATGAAATCACATTGGAGATTCAAAATTTAATCAAAAGATTTAGAAGACATTTAGATGGAATGATTTTGGGTGAAACTACAGTCCTCACTGATGTTCTCTTCAAAGCTGAGAGTCTTTTTCTTAAAGACTCCATTGCCTACTCTTTATGTCAAGATGGAAAACTCATTGAAAAATTTATTTCACATGCTGAGACCCTTGCTGACAATGGTCAAAGTGAATTGTGTGTTCAAATTCTGAATGTTCTGCAAGACATGCTTGACCGAGAGAGACGAGAAATTGACACAGAATTGGGTCGTAAAATTCATCAATATACTCTTGAAAAATATATTGAAGAGACAAAACAGTCAATGTCCCTTTTCTCAAATTTGAGCCGTAAGGAAAAAGATACGGAGAGTGTCTGGCAAGGGAAATTGTGTGGGGAGTTACATTACGTACTGGACCAACTTGGTGCATCTAGACTTGTTGTAATGTTACTAACTAAAAAAGACTTGGCTCCGGATGTCCTTCAACAGTCTATTAATCTTGGAATTTCACTTCTTAGTGGAGAGACAGTTGAACTTCAAAGAAGTTTTTACAATCATCTCTCAACTTGTGCTAAAAGTCCTAATTTCATGAAGGTTCTACATGATATTCTACGTCAGGTTGGAGATGATTTTAGTAAGTTTTTTCATTTATCCTGACACATTAATTTAATATTTTGATGGAAAATTTTAAATATGTACGACATTCATTTAAGTTTTCACCCCTTTTGCAAACAATACGTTAATCAATATGACTATTTTGTGTGTTTTTAGGAGCAGCTGCAAAAACTAAAATTAGTGACATTGCTAGAGGGGACTCAAAGTCTCACATGGCACACAGTACTTTGTCTAGAGAGAGAGAGAGTGAGGATGGGTACAAAATTTTACGACTCTCAAAGAAAATGTCAGAGAATATGCACAGTGTGACACTAGAGGTGGAACAAGGAGTTCAACAACTTTTATCTCATCAAAATGGAAAACAACAAGTGACGAGAACGAGTAGTATAAATCAGAGTTTTGACTCAGATGATGATGAGTGGACAAGTGTGGCCACCACAGTTCTACGTAAAGATGGCTATGCAATTTCATCACTAAAACATCCAAAAGAAAAATTACTAGAGTCTTCCCTTCGATTCCTTCAACTTCTTTGTGAGAATCACAATCTTGAGATGCAGAGATATTTGAGACAACAAGGAAATAAATCACATGACTTGGTCTCCCAAACTCTAGTCTTTCTAGACTGTATATTTGACTCGAACACCGGAAGTCCTGGTTTAATTGGCCTCCTTGTTGATGAAAGAAATATCACTCTAATTAATCAGACTCTTCGTACCCTCACCGAGTTTTGTCAAGGTCCTTGCCTCGAGAATCAAAATGCTCTCATTCTTCATGAGTCTAATGCTATTGATATTGTCACCACTCTCGTGGCTCATGACATCACACCATTGAGTAAACAACGTATGGACTTGGTCATGGAACTCAAAAATCATGCTAGTAAACTTGTTCTCTCTCTCATGGAGAGTAAGGATGGAATTGAAAAATTTGAAAAAATTAGTAAAATGAATATTCTCAATATGATTGAAATGATCGGCAAGGCCTACAGTTCGGATCGGGATGACTATGTTTTTTTGATGCGAGGGACTGCAGTGGCTGCCAAACAAGTGAGTCTTTCATTTCCTTTTCCACTTTCACTTTACTTTCACTTTCAATGTCTCATTATATTATTATGTACGTTTCTACTACGTACTAATTATATTGTGTCTTCACCCTTGACATTTTTTTTGGTATATAGGTTGGACATGCCCTGTACATACTTTGTCATCAGTTGGCAGTTCATGACAAGGCAGTTCAAGCGGAGTTAGACAAAGCCGTGGGGAAGAGAAGTTTATATGCAGACGCCGTCTCGTATTATAGTGAAAGAACAGCACAGATTGAGGTAATTTTCTACTCGAGTTTTTTAGTGTAAAAGAGCCTACATTTAAATTAAAATGATGATGATTTCATTATAAATAATAATAATTTTTTAAATTATGATATTATTTTTAATACAGATTGTGAGACAAGGGGAAAAAGAATATTTAGAGCGGGTAGTATTTCCAATCCCCCCAGTGTGTTCTTATTTGACAAGAGACACAAAAGACAAAGTATTTCGAACAACAGAGGATGATGAGAAGGGCTCGAAAGTAGTGAATTTTTTTGAACAAAAAGAATCTCTCATGTATGAAATGGAATGGCAACAAAAATTGAGAAAGAGACCAATGCTCTTCAGTTGTAGTTTATACGAGTCATTCTTGGGTAATTTGGTGTTTAATATGATTGTGATGATCAATATTGTGGTTGCATTGGGCTACCCATTTCCAGAAGATGATAACCCCGACCCAATCAATTTAGGAAGGACATCTCATTGGGGAATGATTATGGGACTTTTATTGCTAGTTTGTGGTCAAATCCAATTAAGAAAACCAGACGCTGCCGGCCTTCAAGCGAATATTTCTCTCATTATTGTCATCATAATCGCTTTGGGTGGACCTCAACATACTTTAAAAATTCTTGGATACATTGCCATACTTCTCAAAGGTTTGATTCTACAGATATATCAATTAAGTATCTAGTTAATTAATCATTTTTTATTTCAATTGGTTTCATAAAAACAAATTAATATTTATCCAACGACTGGATTCTTATAATTTCCAATATGAAAATACATATATAGTAGGTACATATTATTTTGAATACTAAAATTAAATTTTGATTATTTTCTCAAAGGACTTCACATCGTGTCTCATCAGTGTAAGAGTGGACTTTTATTTCGACCAAAGAGAGAATTAATTATGGACTTTGAGTTTGTCTATCATGCAATATTTTGGAGTCTTTGTATTATGGGTTGTTTTGCCCATGCCTTCTACTACTCCATCCTTCTCCTTGATGTTGCCTACCAAGAGGAGACTCTTTGGAATGTGATTCGGTCAGTGACGCGGAATGGAAGATCTATAATTTTGACAGCAGTCCTTGGAATAATTTTGGTCTACATTTTCTCCATCGTTGGCTTCATTTACTTTCAAGATGATTTTCTAGTTGATATTGAGCCCATAGTCACTGAAATTGCTGCTATAAATGAGACTACAAATGAGTTGGAACCAGCTGGGGGAGGGGGAGAAGAAGAGTCAAAAGAACACGTTTGTGACACACTCTTGATGTGCATTATCACAACATTAAATCAAGGTTTGAGAAATGGTGGAGGTATTGGGGATGTTCTTCGATCACCCAGTAAAACAGAATTCTCGTACATATGGCGAGTAATCTACGATTTATTATTTTATTTTGTGGTGATTGTCATTGTCCTTAATTTAATTTTTGGTGTGATTATCGACACATTTGCTGACTTGAGAACAGAGAAACAACATCAAGAGGAGACGCTGAAGAACACTTGTTTTATTTGTGGTTTGAGTCGCTCAGCCTTTGACAATAAATCTGTCACTTTTGAACATCATATCAAAAAGGAGCATAATATGTGGAATTATTTGTATTTTATGGTGCTATTAAATCGTAAGGACCCCACTGAATTCACAGGGTCCGAGTGTTATGTGAGTAAACAATTAAAAGAGAAAAAATTAGATTGGTTTCCTAGACTAAGAACTTCTTCTCTTGACACGACTGACTCGGATTCTAATGCTTTAGATAAATTAACTTCACTTTTAGAGGAAGCTACAAATGATTTTAAAAATGTTTGTAAAATCCTTCAAAAACGTCAACCCAATATACAATCTTAGATTTAGGTCCTAGATTTTTTTGAATTTTATGCATTTAAATAATTAATAATTTTTAACGTTATTTTTAAAAAATCAAAAGTTCAACGTACCTAAATAATAATATATTCCAGTGATCTGTATTTTATAGAGATAGTCTATTTGTGTGTTAATTGTTGTTATTGAAAAAAATATATCTATAGTACATACATATTAAATACATACGGATTTAAAACAGCTCAAATTTATTTTACGTAAATGTAGCCAAATATAAATTATACTCCATATAAATAAATAATCTTGATATTTTTTGTCTTTGTAAAATGATTTTGCTTTTCCCTGCAAAGCTCTTTTCGTCCAAAAAAAATCAAAATACAGTAAGAATTATCAGTAAGTAGGTGTTTTTCTAAGCAGAATTCCTTGAGTTTGTATGATTTATTAGAACGTACATATCGGGGGGGGGGATATGTACACGCTAATAAATCATACAAACTCAAGGAATTCTGCGTAGAAAAACACCTACTTACTGATAATTCTTACTGTACATTTTTTTTCAAATGGCATTTAACAAAATTAATTTGAAAATTAATAATTAATTATAAATTACATTTATCGAGATCAAAATAAAGACTAATAAAAAAAATTTGTTCATTAAAATACAATATATTTAAATATGCTTTTACATATGCATTTTTACAAAGCTAAAGCTATTATGTATTTTTAGTCATAAAAAAATAAATAATTCCTGGTCTTTACATTTACAATATATAGAGATTCATTTTCTTTTTTGTGTGTGTCTATTTTTAAACCTTTTTGCCTGCAAATCACAATTAATTATTGGAATTGGGGTCTTGACTTTCATATATATATATATATATTTATACAACAAATGACAATTTGTCATTTGTAAATTCAAAAAACTTTATTTTTATCCTACTAATTTATACGGTACACTTAAAATAGTTTTTTTTGGATTGTACTCGAGTAATTTATCTGTATAATATTTATATGACATCAAAAAGAAATTGAATACAGAAAGATACACAATACAAGTTTTTCTTGTTAACTTTTCACAAGAAATAAGGTCGTGTCACTTACAATTGGAGAGAGAGAGACAACGAGAAAGAGTGTTAACGAATGTTTTTCACAAACTACATTTATATAAAATGGATTTATATTGGATAGATCGGAGACCATACAAGTATTATGATAGAGAAACTAATAAAAGTTGTCTATAATTGTATAGGTATAATATATATATATATATATTTGTAGTAAGCTCGCTGACAATTCTTAAAATCTATATAAAAGACCCCACAACATATGGCAAATGATGTACGATTATAGTTTTCTTCTTTTTCTCCTTGTTTCATTTTTTTTTAATCTAAAGACATTTGTGAACGAGAGACACATCATGTGGATGGTCACATCACAGTTAGAGAGAGTTTTTTTTTGGAGTTGTTATAGAAAACTGGATAAAGTTAGACTTGGTTTTTGTCCACGTTCAAAATCCTCTTCCTGTGGTCCAGCTCCAGTACTAAAGGTCTATCATTATTATTAAAATTTAGCACTAGCACTAACACTTATTGTTATGTTCACTCTCTCAAAACCAGTTTTTTTTCCTTCATCGTCGTTCAATTGCCAATCCTTTCTCTTTTTTTTGCTTTCTCCATTCTGACAACCATGACGAGCTCCCGACACGACACATTGCCTCTTGACTCCCCTCCTCCTACTCTATTTATTTTTTTTGATGACTTTTGACATGCCATGAGAGCATTGAAAGGAGTGAAATTACTTGGAGAATTCAATTATAGAAATTGTCAAAAATCATTTAAAAATAACTATCCATGAAAATAATCTGTATACAGATAATCATTATTTTTTCAAAAAAAATAGACAAAAATAAATCTACATGTACAATGTAATGTCAACGTAGGTAATTCTTACAACAAGAAATTTATCACACACAAAAAAATTGTAAATGGAACATACAAGTAGATGACTTGAAAATAGTTGAGAAAAAAAAATTATGAGCATACGTCAATGTCAAGACTGTACTTGAAACTTTTGTGAATTTTTTTTTGGTCCAAATAAAAGGGAAGACGACGGTGGATTGGATGACACCATTGAATACTTTTTTTGACATTGACACTGTGAGAGAGAGAGACTACTGGGAAAATGAGAATGCAAAGACGTTCATTCAGCTGGAGTAACACAGATTGTTGTGATATTATTATTGGACGGCTGTCTGGCTCTCCGCCATCCGGATTCATCTTCACATCCTTCTAACCAAAATGTATTCGTCGCTCCCTTACCTTTCAACAGAACCTAAATTAAAAAAAGACAAAAGGGAGAAAAAAAATTTGTGTAGTGAAAGTCTTTTCTAAATTCTTTCACTGACTTTGAATGGTCATTGAGTGAGTGAAAGTTTTGAGAATTTATAATTCTAAAATTCTTTTAAATGTCAAAAGAAACTTTAAACTTTTATCTTGACAAATGTCAACTTGACCACAAGTAGACAAATTTCCAAAAAAAATACTTCTTTTTTACAAACTAACTTTTATCGATTTCTATTTCTAGTGTCATATGATAGTCTTCTATTTTGTGTGGGGTACATATAAAGATATTGTAGGATTGAATGAGAGAGAAAAAAGAAGAAGAAAAAAAATATCCAGTCGTTACCTCTCCTCTAGGAGTCAAATGAAAGCCACCAGCTTCTTCTTGTAAAGCTCTTGCTGTCGTTGCCGTTATATGAATTCTTAAGGCTGGAAAAATAGAAGAAAAGTATATATGTAGTTACTGAATCTTGGAGAAAGTACAAGAGAGAGAGAAAGTAAGCCTTATGAAATACATATAAATTGGTATAAATTTATATGGTAGAAATTGGATGTTCACACATGTATGAATAAATTGTATGGCTAGTAATAATCATATAGTCCTCCTCTCTCTCTGAGTGTAGCTGTATCTATATATACGCTTGTCTAAAAATTCACTATAATCAAAGTCATCTTAGTTTCTCTTTTTTTCTAGTCTTTTTTATATTGGACGGTAGAATTGGAAAACCGACATTATTTTCACAGAAATATATATTTTCCGTGTAAAAACCAGACAAACCTCTTTTTCGGTCTATTTTTCCTTACGTTTGACTACACACGTGCATATTTACTTGAGAGAGAACTACATGTAGTTTTATAAGTAAAGTTTATAAAATAAAATATTTCTTTTGAATTTGAACTCCCTGCCCTCCCCTTCAACTTAAATTTACACATGTTTAGAACAAAGTCTTTGACTACAACTTGAGAGATTCAAGGTTGCACTTAAAATCCTTTAATGATTTTAATAGACAAGAGTTTTATTTATAATACAGCTTAAATTGTTTTGTTTGTGTAGTACTCGTATGTACATATCTTTCAACCACTCTTCAGGTATTCAACTCAAGTTTCCATTCCGAGAAAATGATTTTTGTGGTAGCTCTCAATTTACATTCAAAAACTCGAAAAATATTTTTTTGAACAAATAAATAAAAAGAATAATGAATGGAAACGAAATATAAATTTTTTTGTGCCTCTTCATAAAAGTATCATTGACATTAATTAGATGAACTTGTCATAATTATTAAAATGAAAGTTGACTACGTACATTCCACTAATTTATGTTTTATATTTTTTTGATTATAATATTTTCTAATAATTTATCAAATCTGTACATACAAATAATAGTACAGTTCAGTAGTCTACATAAAAAAATAATAATGATTTAAGTATTCTTCCCATATAAATAAAAAAAGAGAAAGCTGGAGGAGAAAGAAGAGTACTACATAATACTTTTAATTAAGAGATTTACAGCATCTTGGTTATAAGTTCAAGTGAATAACTTGTGCATTCTTGATCGAATACAAGAGAAGAAGAACAAGTCAGAGTTTTTATATTTATGCATAGAGAGAAGAATTTTGTACAGGAAAAAAATAATGTGTTGAAAAAGTAAAAGGGCATAAATTTTTGGGAAATCCAGTCCAATGTAGAAAGTGCTTAATATTTGGTATGATAACCACAAAGCATACTGCAGTATCCGATGATGATAGTACAGTACAGTAGTAGTGTAGAGCCACAAGGGGTTCTCTCTATTTAATAAGAACCGTAGGAAAATAGGACTACTTTACCATGTGAAAACTCAACTTGCGGATGAAGCTAGAATCCATGAATAGTTGATGAAAATTCCCGACTTCCTCGTAGTCTCTCTTCTTGATCTCAATGCCTGAGCTCAAGTAACCTATACACTCAATTATATATATGGAGATGGAGTGTGAGCCTCTTATACTAATATGAGAGAGAGAGAGAGACTCTCTCTCAATATTCCTAGTAGTACACATGGAGGACAAAATGATGCTCAAAAGGATAGTTCCCCCATAGGGCACATTCCACAGGAGAAAGTCGACTGAGATTTAGCTTTTATAATCACATAATAATATGACTGTGCAAACATTTTTTTTATGATACGTCAGGCCCCTCCAGCTTTCTCTCTCTCTCTCTTTTCTAATGTAGAGAAATGGGACAGAGATGATGATTAACTTACGCATTCCAGTAGATTCCATTCTGATGGGATGAGATCAAAAAAGAAAGTTGGTTGATTAGTTCCAACGCAAATAAATCCAAATATCTCGTGTACAACTACTCAGATACTACACACATTTACAAATTTACACTACTTTAATACCTTGATGCAATGTTCACAGTGTCACCAAATAGACAGTAACGGGGTCTCAAGTTTCCTGTGTCAAATTTCAAAGTTTTTTTTAATAAGAAATCCTAATGCCTTTCTTTGTACATACATGTATGTACAGTTAAATGTATTTTGACATTTTTTTTTCTTTACAAATTATTTTTTATTAATATTAATCAAGTCAACTCACCTACCACACCTGCACAGACAGGACCTAAAAAATGAGTAAAAAATCCATCCCCGGGGATAGACATTCAGTTAAAATTAACTTGACTGTAAAAACCAATGCTAAATGTCAATTAGTCAAAATGTTACAAGAGACAGAGAGAGTGTGTGTACCTGTATGAATACCAATTCGAATCATGAGCTGATCATCAGGTAAATGACCAATTTTGTAATTTGTCACGGCATCCAAAACGGCTAGGGCAAGATAAGCTATTTCAGAAACATGAGCATCGTCATTACGTTGTGGAGCACCAGAAACGACCATGTACGCGTCACCAATTGTTTCAACCTGTTTAAAAAAATTAATTATTAAAATTAAACTAGTTAGAAAAAACAATTACTTTTTGAATTTGTAAAACTACGCACTTTGTACGCATCAAAACTGTCCAAAATCCCATCAAAAGTTCCATACAAATTGTTCAAAAAATCTACCACCTGTAACACAAAAGAAAAAAGAGTGTCAATAATATAAAACTTTCACCCTCAAGCAAAAAAAAGAGAAAGTGTTTTCATTTATGAAAAGGAGGGGGGTGAAATTACAAGAGCCTCACTTGGATTGGCGTTGATTTCGCACAGATTGATGTAAAGCCAACAATGTCTGAAAAATAGATTGTGACGGCATCAAAGGACTCTGGCACGACTGTCTCACCACGTAAAAGCTGCTCGGCAACTTGTCTGTAGTACATTGCGAACATGAGGTTTTTTAAAATTTAATTTTCTTTTTTAAAATTAAACTTGTTTTTTTCTTGCTTTCTAGACTTTCTAGAAAACAAGTTGTATTATGAAAGATGAAACTCTTTCATCTATTTTATTATCAAGGGATTATACAGAGAACAGAGAAAAGAGGGAAAAGTGAAAGCACATAGAATCGAGTTTTCTCCAAGCTTTGTATACGAACAATAATTGGTTTGTAGAATATGTAACCTGTTATTAGTAATTATACAACCAAGTCAAAGTTTATATGGGACGTTGTCTAATAAGAAATCTTTTGTCAGTTTTATTTATATATACAAAAAATAATGTACAAATTTACTCGTTTAGACAGTCCTTTGAAAAAATAATGATAACGTTGACATTTTTTCTTATTTTCTCTCTCTCTCTCTCTTCTATTTATAATACGGAAAAGTCTCCATAAGAATAATCTACAAAACCATCAACATCAATTTTATTTCCTTGTCTTATCCTATTCAAAGAAAATTTTACTTGGGATTGAGTCGGAGAATTTCTAAAATATAAAATGAACGTCATTTCATTACAAAAATTATTTCAACCTCAGTGGCATGAGATAAATGAGAGAAATTTTTGATAAAAAAATTGGAATGAATTGATTGAAACAATTCTTCAATAAAAAAATTCTTCAAGTTTGAAACAAGAAAGTAGAGATAGTAGGAGCATAGCCGCTATATAATAAGTATTTACACGCTATGGTAGGAGTAAAAGAGGGTCGTAATTATATGGAAAAAATCCATGCACTATAGACACGTGTATACATATATAATGCACCACTTGAACAAAGATTCTTTTTTTTTAAACAAAAGAATGTACAATTGTACTCACACCTCCTCTGTCTCTGTCAATAAAATTGTATGCAAATACACATACATAGAAAATCCACGAGTACTTTCTCTTCCCTTTCTTGTACACACTAGGAGAAAGTCAAAGTTGTTTACACAGCTAAACTGAGAATGTAAGACTAGAGAGAGAGAGAGAGACAAGGACATGAATGCATAAATTGTGCAAGCCATTCTTCTTTTCTCTTACAATCCTCACAACCCTACAGATAAAATTGTAGAAGCCATAGCACAGGCAAGGCACAGTGGCGTAGAACATAAGAGACACATTGTACAATATAAGAGAAGTTGTCCCTAGCAACCATCCTGGAATTTGGCAATGGGAGGGATAAAGACAAGAAAGAAAAGAGAAAAGTATCTGGACAAATTGAGAATACATGTACATAAAAGTTTTTTTCTTGAGTAATCCTGACAATTCAGCCTTCTTCCATTTCATTTCCAAGATAGAAAAAAGAAAGAGGGAGAGAGGGACATTGCCTTACACGTACACCACATGACTAAACTGTAATATTATTTTTACTACAAAGTATTTGGTTCCTTTTGCAACCATAACCACCAACTCTTCCTCTCTAGTGGTCTACGGTCTAGTGGGTCTAGTGAGTTTGTTTTGGTCAACATGATTACAAAATACAACACACACACATGGAATAAAAAAAACAAATTATGGAACATACCTTGGTAGAACTTGATACCTGTAAAGAAAATTAAAATGATGCCTCAATATATTTTCATTTTTAGTAATCTTCTCTAGTTTGAGTGTATTAAATAAAAATTATTTTTCTAAGAAATTTGAGATATAATTTATCTGTCATATTTTAAAAAATTTCATACAATAAGTCTTCAGAACGTCTCTTCTCTTGCTCCAATTCCCTCGTTTTGTCCTCAACTAAAACTTCAAGGTGCAATGCGTGTTGCTCCAATCTTCTCAGTAAATCATCCACCAAACTGACGGTTCCGGCTCCTCTACAAGACACACACAAAAAAGAAAAGAAAAAAAAGATAGTATATTGAAGAGTAGTAGAAAATAGAAGACAAAAAAAACAATAAAAAACCACTTGAAATAAGAATGAGAGAGAGAGAGAGGATGTGGGGGCACAAGGACCACAAAGTAGTGGAACGACTAGTACAAAAAGACTTTGTACTTTCTTTTCCTTTTTAGATTGTAAGCCATCATTGGCTAAAAGCCTTATCCCCCCTATTATATCTACTACTACGTGGAAGAGTACAATTTATATATATATAAATATTTTAACCCTTTTATATATCCACTATAAAATATGTCCTAACCATATGCCATACATTACCACACACATATATACATGTATGTATGTACAGATAGAGGAGGCTTGATTGTAATATAAATGAATGGAGAAAGTCTGTGTATTTATATAAAAGAAGAGGATAATAGTAAAAAAAGAGGAGAAAATGAGGAGAAAGGACTGTGTCTTTTCTTGTCTCTTGAAATTACACTTTATTACGTTGGCGGCGGTGGAGCACATCATACAAGAGAGCATCAAATAACTTCATCATAACCAGCCCAGCGTGAAACGATTCTTCTTCTTACGTATATGCCTCTCTCTCTCTCTCTCTCCTGGATAATCTATATTTCTTTTCTTGAGGCATTTTTAGCCTCAAATTTTCTATATAAAATCTTGTAGACACACACGTGATGATAAAATGAACATAATAAGCCTTTTGTACATTATTCTTGATGCTTTGAAACATTGTGGATTATACCTCCTACTCTTTCTTCTCATTTTATACTAAAACTTTCTCCTCAAATCTACACAATACGCATACCACATAGGGACAATGAAGATGAGCTCAAATTTACATTTTACGTCATTCCTTCCTCATTGACAAATAACCAACAAGACAAAAATTGAGAATCAACTGGTGAGACTGTTTTTTTTCGTGTGTTAGTTAAAAACATAAAAAATGAGTTAAAATCTTGATCTTTTTCTTGTTGAGGCTTGAGGTTTTATTAAAATAATTAAATTGATGAGCTAATCTTGACTATGGAAAGGGCTATTTTTTGAATGATATTTTTGCATAATTTACTAATGAATAATTTTACATAATAATTTATCCTCCCTACTATATTAAATTGTATGGTTTAAGTATGAAGGCATTCATGGTGATAATTTAATTTTGGACTATGTTAGAATTAGCTTTGACAAGATAAAATAAATAAAAACTTGTTGCTCTTACTTCATCATTCGACGAAGAGTTTGTTTGATGGTTGGAAAGTCTGGTCGGTCATCAGGATTGTTTGCCCAACAACATTCATGCATGAGTGTACGGATCTCTAGTGGGGCTGAGTCTTCACTCACTTCCGGTCGAAATGGTGGTACTGTCCGACTGGCAACTTTGGCTACAATCTCTGTTTTTATTTTTAATATCAACAAAAAAAAGAAGAGAGAGAGAAACTAATTTTAGAAAAAAATGTGAAAAGATTAAATATCTTTAATTCAATTCTACACGTGTCCTTGCATTCGATTTTCAATAAAAAATGTCGTCTATGGAAAAAGAAGAGGAGGAGGAGGAATGGAAGAAGAAATTGGAGAAGAAATTTAAGGTTAGGAAAGAGAACAAAAATCTAATTCTGGACATTTGTAGAGGAGGAGGATGCATTGGTAAAGATTGGTAAAAGTAAAGGGAAAGGTAAATAGTAAATGAGATATTTTGACTGGTCATGTCTCTCTGTCTTGTATTTACATTTGGTGCAGGAGTCATGGGCTCCATAAAGTATTTGAGTGGTAAATAGGGAAGCAATCTGTGTGTGTGTGTCTTACCTTCCGGAGTTAGAGAATCGTAGGATGGGGATGAGTAGGGAAGAGCACGGAGAGCAACTTCATATAGAATGATCCCAAACGAGTACACATCACCCTTCTGAGAAGCCCGCTCCAAATTGGTTTTCGTCAAGTGTTCAGGAGCAACCCAAAGCAATTCTGTGTATTTATATCAATTACATGCAACTGTAGTCACTTTGAGTCTCAAAATATAAAAGAGAATATAAAAAAATCAGGGACATTTTATATATCTCTAGTAAATACACACGTTACTATGCACCAGTTCACCAATTAAAAATTAATTACATTATCCTATCCATCTTTTAATATTATATAACAAGTCCCTTGAAAACTTGTTTCAATGTTTTAAAATCATTTTGATGAGTAAAAGTACGTGAAAGTAGAAAAAGTTGGTTTAAAAAATTGGTTATTTTTGTTGACTCATTTGGGATTAATTTTAGTTTTTTTGTGTCTTTCCTTTTATTGCATTGAAAAAACGAGTACCTACAGATTGTGTATGTAGTTTTTTGTTTGTGTAATCAATAAAAAAAGGAATATGAAGCTTGGACAAGTTTTGTACATTAATTTTGGTCATGTAGAGAGGGATGTCATGTGCAAAAATACGGATTTTAATGCACAGCAAATACCCCCCTCCCTCTTTTCATAGTACAAATCTTGGACATTTGCCCAAATTTGTGTCTGGCATGAAAAGCCGCACATAAAATTAAATACAAAAAAACGGTGTAAGTCAGTATTTGTGTAAAATTATGAGGAGAAAATTATGTTGGGGTAGTACAAACTTGATATGTATACAATTGTATGCAATATGCTAATCTTTAAAAAATTTCCCTTTATTTTTGTGATAAATTCGAGGTCCAAAACTTACTGATAAAATAATCCATGTCAACGGCTTGCTTTTGACGAAAACTGAGCAGTGTGTGTACTCCAAATCCAGTTATCTTTACCACAAATCTAAAAATTTTAATTATTATTTTAATTATTAATTGTTTTTGTCTATTTGTCGTTTTGTTCAGAATTTTCTTTTTTTAATAAGAAAAAAATAGTAAAAGCTATACCGAGCATCCACCAGGCACTTGGCTGAACTCAATCTTCCATGATATCCAATATTTGAATGTAAAAAACACATTCCCTTTTGTTTCAATTAAAATTAATATAAATTAATTTAAATTTTTGACAAAATATGTAGTAATTAATTTTGAAGAAATATTTTTAGTACAGACACAGATTACGTACATTAACAATATCAGAAAGCAAAGAGAGACGAAAGGGCCAGTCAAGATGAATTTGACCATTGAGTAGAACATCTCGAAGAGAGCCTCTAGAGCAGTATTCACTCAAAAATAGAATTTGATCCCATTTCTCTGAAGTACTTTTACTATCCTGTGATTTTTAAATTTTAATTACAATTAAATTAAATATTTTTAATAAAGCAAACTTGGTTTCTAGAAAAATAAAACCAAAATTACCGAAGAGCTCAAACAAAGTCCGACTAGTCGACAAATATTTTCATGTTGCAAATCTCGTACCTAATTAAATTAAAATTTTTATATAAAAACATACATACTCCATGTAGTTTCAATATATTCACCAATATTTTATGGGAGATGACAAGGAAACAATTTTTAGTATAATAATTTCTCAAATTTCATGCCCACACATCCTTTCCCCATCTAATTCAATACAGAAATTTAATATTCCCCTTTTTTTATCACAATGCCAGTTGCCTGAAAATGTCAGGAGGAGGGAAAAAAGTGGTTTTGATACATTTTGAAAATTCTTTGGTGGTGGTGTACTATTCAAAAATAATCCAGACACTAATAAAGTAATAAATATTGAAGAAAATAAATTTCTCTAATATTACAAAATTAATGAAAAACTCATTCCTAGTCTAATCAAAAAATATGAAACTTGTGTGTGTGGGATGCTTATAGTTATCATTCCATTATAAAATTTGATTTTGATTTTTTTCATCATGTTATTTATTTGAGAGGAGGAATGAAAGGAAAGAAATGTTTATATTTTACATAGGTATTAATATACATACGTATGTATTTACACTACACTAGTTGCTGGCATTCCACCAAAAATATTTAGTACAAAAACTCATCTTTTCCCGAAACTAGGACTTTTCCTATACAACTGAAAATTGATTGCCTATTGCCCAACACAATGGAGTTTTGTGCTCACTGAGCAAAATACAATGATGCATCGTCATGTTTTTGCTCTGTATATATCAGTAGATGAGCAGTGCACTGAGGGGAGTAAGGACTATGTGTAATATTCAAAGTCCATTAAATTTTAATACAGAAATGGGTAATTAGACCGGAATTTAGGTAATAACATCTCTCCAAATATACAGATACGCCTCCTCATCTCTATCTTTTTTTATAGCAAAATGGAGATGAAACTATTTTAAAAGATGGAGACTGAAAATGACGAGTAAAAATTTTAAATTTATTATACTGACCTGCCGAATTTCGCTAACAATTTGTTTTGTAAATTCTATTCGTTTGACAAGATTTATCCTTTTCAGTCCAACCAGATTTCCCTGAAAAAAAACATTAAAAAAAATTGTCACAGATGCTTTCACAAAATGGCAACTAAAAGATATGCATAAACTAGTTGCTGCATATTAATGGCTTCTTTGTCTTGATGAATAAGCTAGACATTTTGAGTGTCTAAGAAAATGAAGGAATTAATTATGAGTGAATTTCATATATAAAAAAATGTCAACCCTGTGTGTAGCAGTGGGCACAAAAGTAGTCTGACCTCCAGTTCCTGTCCCCAATGAAAGTGACCCCCGGGAACTTTCTTTCTCGTCAGGAGGACCTTTCTAGAAAAGGAAATGGGAGGGAAAACAAAATGACTTAATAAATTCTTAATTAACACACACACAAGCACGCTATCCATTTTTTTAACATGAGACAGTCCCAGATATGAGTAACTGTACTCGAGTTTGAAAAAAAAGTCTTTGCAAAAGTAACAAAAAAAATGGCATGTCAAATGTCACAAGTTTATTATGATTGTGTGTGTGTGTGGGTGTCCCACAAAAAACTTACCTTGGACTCACCCGGTTCAAATAAAATTTCATCTTGGTGAATTCTCCATCTTGTACTACTTGCAGCTTCAACTTCTCTCATGTGTCTGTACATAAATATCAAGATCAACAATAATTGTAGTCTAATTAATTTAAATGACTTTCTTTTGTATACAATACAGTCTATTTGCAAATATGTACGTACTAGGTAGTCATTTTCACTGAATAAATTTCTACTCATGATTATGTAAATCATCTGAAAAGAATTCGTGTCAGATTTCATGCTGAGTCACATGATATCCCTATTTTTGTTTGACAAAAAAAAAGAAATAAAAATATTCAATCCAATTTCCCATTCTACAGTTGAATTGAGTTGAAAAGTTTTTACTACAAGAATTCCTCAATTCTCGAATAGTGCCTCAGACTAACAAAGTAACTTGAATAGAGAGAGAGAGGGAGAGAGAGAGAAAATGTTCATAAGTTTTATTTGCTATGCCACTTCCATTTTTCTCTGAGAAGTTCCATACGAGAAAAGTGTACAAGTTTTTGGGACTTATATTGAGACACAGACTGTCAAGAGTGAGAATAGTGGCAGCTGGTCCAAATTTGTGAATCAATGGTATCACCTTTCCTTCTTTCAACAAGAACAAGAGACAAAAAAGGGAGAGAGAGAGACTACACTTGGTGTGCCCCATTGTGTACAGATTGAGATGACAAAAAGAATTTTCAGAGCTAATTTTTTCCACTTTTTTATGTATTATTCTCCTCCACATGTTCTACACTTGGTGTAAAAGTAAAGTGTACGCTAAAAAAATTGGGAGCATGATGGCACAAAACAATTCATGTAATTTTGGTACAATTTTTTCAAATAATTTACAATATGGAGGAAAAAGGACAAAAAAAGTGGGTCTGTGGAATTGATGATTCAGACAATTCTCGACTAATAATAAATTTTTAAAGAAAATGAAAAAAATTGAGTACACCCACACTCATCCACTTTGTAAGAGAGAGAGAGAGAGATGATAACCCAAAGGAAAGGTGCTTGAGGTTAAAAACAGAGTCGTATCTTTTTAGAGTGAAGGTCTCAAAGTTTTAGAAGGTAGACCTTATCACATAATAATAGAGATAAATGTATCCCAAGATGAAGCTAGAGGATAAATGGTCTCTCAATAGTCGAGAGAAAGTGGAGAGACAGTGAGAGAAAAGAAAGTAAAAAAAAAGTAGTTGGAAAAGAGTTTTAGGGAGATATGCAGATGGAAAAGAAAATTTTCTTTCTTTTTCCTCAGTCCCCCCTTTTTTCACTCTTTGCATAGATAGAATGAGTGTGTAATAGACCATTGAATGAATATTTTCTTTTATAAGGCTAAAAAGCATCTCAACTAACATGGAAGAAAAGTCTATTCCGCAATCATTTCCTCCCATTTGACGCTTTCTTCCTCCGCTTTCCCTCTCCCCTTTCTCTTTTCTTCATCTCTGTATATATTTAAATGTTGAGGACTAAATGAGGATTCTTAACTAGTTTTTATTGGACTTCCTTTCTCTCTCTGAATTGGGCTCACTTCCAAGAAAAAAAGTCTTTTCTTCTTCTTTCTTTATGCAAAATATGTGGCTTTCTTTCTTTAGAAATGTCGATTTTTGAGGAATTTTTCAGACATGCCTACCTAACAAATAAAGTAGAATTTAAATACAAAAGAAAAACAGTTGAATAAACTTACCTGTATACATAAACAATTAGGACAGCAAGAAGAATAATGAAGACGACAATCACGGCAGCCACGTAAGGGATGACTCCACTACTGCCAGTTAAACATTTTTGATCATTTTCAAGGAAGCCACATTCAGGTATGTCGGGGGGTGGTCCTTTCAATTGTGGCCATCGAAAATGTCGACCTGGAAATGTTCTCAGACCACGACGTGACAAGTAATGAGCCACTACCTGTAAAAAATATTTTTCAATTGACAATTATTATGAATATCAAAATACCAATTCTCTCTATCTCGCTCTCTCTCAAAATATTTAATAAAAAATTTTCAACTATGGAGAATTATGGTGGGTCACAATAGAAAAGGTAATGCAATTGACGAGTGAAGATAAAGTCTTGGCTCCCTCCACCTGGTCGACTTGAGATTCTCATCCTAGTTTATTTTTCACTTTAAGAAAGAGACTCACTTTCGGAAGGGAACACTTGAAGCTCACCTAAGTCGCCTCAAGTGGATCTTCTTTGTAAAATTCTCACGTTTTAACACCCATAAGCTATAAGCATAAAAAGATATTTTGGGGGGAGGGGTAGTACCATCAAATTTATTTTTTCAAAACCTTGAGAGAGAGAGAGAGTGAAAGGTGTAAAGAGTTTTCTATTTTTTACACCTTCAAGGACTCTCTTAGAAAATCTTTACTTTTTTACGTCATGAAATAAAATGTAAAATCAATGACATGATCCCAACCAACAACATAAACAAGAACCAGTTGAAACTTGTTTCAATAAAAAATTTGTCCAAACTAACAAGTTAAATGTATTCAGTTTCAAAAAGTTTTCTTAGAGAGAGAAAAAGAGAGAGAGAAAATTTCATTACTTCAAATTGTCCACTAATGGGATTCATGTCCAGGAGTGAGTAATCCGCATCACGATCACCATTCTCATCAATCGTGACGTTTCCAGTTACACCTGGAAAATAATTTTAATTAAAATTAAATGAAACCCCCCAAAAAATATTAACATTTCTTCATCAACATCTCTTCATGTCATGAAACTACATAAAATTTTGATGATTCATTTTGCTTTTATAAAATAATTCAAAATTACAGAATGTCGTGAGAATATAAAATGATAAAATTTAATTTATTTCAAGACTCTTAGCTCAGACTACTTGGAACTTGGAGGTAATTAATTTTAATGGATTTGTAATACAGATAAAAAGAAGAAAAAACATTTTAGAAGGATAATCCTTGATGAATCTTTTCATGAACAGTGTTCTTTCACACGGAAACCAATAGAAAGAGAAAGTAGAGGAGAAAATAAAATGTGTATTGAAATTTTAAGGGGGTTGAATATAAAATTAAGAAAAGTTTAGCATGAAAATGTTCAAGAGTAGAAGGAGAAATGGGGGGGGGGCTGTAGGTGCGTGTGTGGAAATATGAGTAGGATGAGATATCTAAAAAAGGAGGGTATTATATCTACGAGTGCTTGACGTTGATTTAATTAGATGTTTCCATTAAGGTTCAAGTGGAGGGAAGGAGATGTTTATTATACCTTGAAAAGTTCGATTCCACATGCGGCGAGTCACACGTCTCCCATTATTAAATAGAGTCTCATTCGCAGCCAAAGTTTCATTGAGTGCCATTCCCAACAACATCACGCCATCATAGAAAGCTCCAATGAAGAAATTAACCTGGACACAAGACAAAAAGTTACAAGAGAAACTCTCAGCGAGTCAACAGACAAAAAATTCTCATGTACTCATGTAACGAGGAATGCCAAAGAGTTACATCATCACATTGACTTTTTAAAGCTTTGTTTTATATATAAATATAGACTCACATCTTCATCTTTTGGAAAGGAAAAATTGTAGTCTCGAATAGCTCGTTCTTTGACAATATGAGAAAAATTTTCCCACCCCGAGGACCGTGGGACGAGTAAAGAGATGGTGAGGAGGGCTTCGTAGGCGCTTGTTAAAATAAGAGAATTTTATTTATTAATAATTAATCTGTCAATTAATTGTTAGACAAAACTAATAATCATATTTTCTTACCTTTTGGCTTCCATATCATTCTCATCACCCTTCTGCCAAAAATGTTGTTGTTGGTGAGAGAGAAAGTCCTGAGAGAAAAGACATTTTTATTTAATTTTGTCTCTCAACAACAACTCAATCCTAATTCTACGAATGGAGAAAGTTGACTCATTAGTCTACAATGAAATTGAAATTCTTTTAACTTTTTTTTCCTATAAAGAAACTATACTTGTTCAGTTTTAATTGGAGAAAATGAAGAAATTAAGTGCAAGAGTATAGAAATTTGTTTGGAAATACTTTCTAGGTCATTAAACTGAATTTTAGTCTACTTTTCATTATGTGTATAGATGCATACTGTACAGATCTGTATAGTACAGATATTTGAAAACGGAAGCTAGATGAATGAGACATGAGAGACTTGTACTAATCGGATAACAAGATGAGAGAACTTAGTTTTTGGCAAAGAGATGCATCCCATACGTAAAACAATGTTCTAGCTTTTCCTTCATAAATTGTAACCAACATGACCAACAATTCAAGGGGAATTCGATCTCACAAAATTATACTCAAATTTCTCAGTATTTCCTGCTAAAGAGACATCCCTCAGTTTATATTATGAACGTAACCAAAAGATGCATTAATGTACGTGTGGTGAAAGAAAAGTCTATAAAATATGTAGTATTATTTATAGTTATAGATTTAATACCTTGAAAAGTTCTACGTCTAAGAAGGCCCAGTCACCATTAGTGAAACCTGAGAAACGCATTACATTTTCATTTTATAAATTTATATCATCATAACTTTATAGAATTATTTTGAAATTAAATGCCCCAATCTAAAATTACAAACCTTTCCGGTGAGCCTAGAGTAGAATTAAAAATAAATAAAGATTTTTGTTTGAAATATGCACATGTAATTTTTACTGACATTTCCTATATATTTAAAATAATAAACTTACTATTAACATAAATTCCCGAACAAGTGATTCTTGTAAGCTTAGGACGACAACTAATAAAAATAGACAAAAAAATATATTTAAAAAAATACTACTAATGTATGATTAATTTTAATAACAAATTAATTTTAATTTAATTACTTCTAGCATGAGCAGAAATTTCAACGAGGGCAGAGTCCATATCAGACAAATCTTTTCCGTCAATGTCATGACCATACACTTCATAATTTTCTTCTTTAAGACCATTAATTAAAATCCTCCCTTTTTTATATGAACAATTAAAACAAATTTAAATATAAATTTTTTTAATTAACGTAGATATTAGTATTTATATTTAACTGCAGTATTTACCAACTGTAAAGGAGAATAAATCTGTCTTGTCATAGACAACAGCCAAATGTTTCCATTTAAATCGTCGACAAATAGCATCAAAAACAAGGGTCAGTCGACATTGACAGTAGGAGAGACGAGTCAACGTCGAGAATTCACTTTTATCACCAAAAACTCCCTGTACAAAATTATTTTTAATTTATTTTGATCAACTTTATACACACGAGTAGTCACAAATTAATTGTCATTTTTTTGTCTATCGCAATGACCTTTAAACTTTAAATGTCACAATCATTTTTTACTAGCATGCACAGCTCAACAAAAATAAGACAGATTAAATCTACCAAGGTAAAATTCAAATTGTAAAGAGAGAGCATGCAAGAAATAAGTAAAAAAATTGTGATCATAAAGAAGATGAAAGAGATTAGAATTTAAACTACATTTTATTATAAAGAGAGAGAGAAAAAATACTTGAATTTATTTTGTGTCTTTACTAAACTTTTCTTTTTGTCTCAGAACAAAAATAAATTCTTGTGCTCGAGATCCCTTCATGTTAATTAGGTAAGGAGGAGGTCATTTCATATGTACCATGTGGGTAATAGAATAAATGTTTTTTTTTTAGAAAAAAGTAGAAACAAGAAAAGCAAGGAAAGCAATTTAGTTGAGACACACAGAACAATTAATTTACTTTACAGCCAGTTTAATCCAGATAAATGTACTTTAAGAATAGTCCCTACCGGACCATTAAAATTGTACTTGAATATTCTAGCTTTTTTTTTGTTGTACAATATCCATTACATATGTATGCAACTTTGGTTTTTCTGTGCACCATAAAATCCCTAATTCCTCCATCTTTTTCTCTCTCTCTCTTTCGTGGTCTGACCATAAACGTAGAAAATGAGTGAGGGTATATTGTGACCTGACCTCAAATGGAAATTAAAATGTGACACAAGAGTTGACAAAAACATGACATTAGAGTCTAGACTGTCACACATGGTCGGGAGGAGTTGATGTGAATTCATAAACAAAATGTTGCCTCTTCAACTTTCTCCTCTTTGTGTTTTTAGAGAGAGAGAGAGAGAGAGAGAGATAGGTTTCTGAATAATTTGTGTTGTACTTGAAAAAGTTTTTTTGAAAAAGCTGTAGGTGAAAGCCTCAAAAGTTTTATCTCAAAGACGTATCTGAACAAGATCAAGATTATATAATTCCATTAACAATGTACAAAGATTAACTTTTATTTTTTTTACTCCAAACTTGTACAAATAAACTTTACAAGAGACAACTCGGTGTCCTACTTCTTTCACTATGTTAATTATGCACACATTTGTACTCGTAAAATATATCAGCTTACATGTACATACATATTATGTTATAAGAGATTGCAAAGAGTAAATTAGCTGACTGCTGATTTAAAGAAGATGAACTTTTAAAACAAAATCTTCTTAAACATAATTTTATTCCTCATGTGAAAGTCATCACTATCAATTTTTGAAAATGGAAAGTTTATTTTGAAAAAAAAGTTCTCGGATCATTTCATGGAAGCTTGAGCTTGAATTTGAGCATGACAAAAATATTTGAATTTAGTTAAATTTCAAGTTTTGGCAGTTTGAAGAGAAAGCAACAAAAAAATTAATAAAATAAAACAAAAAACAAGAATTTTAATTAAAAACTTAAAATGTAGAATGTACAGATATTAGTATAGTCTTAACCTCAGTTATTTTAGTTATAATCCAGCTCATATATTTATAAAATGTTACAACAGTAGTACAAAATGTTTTTTTTTCTTAAAAAAGAGAGAGAGAGACTGTAATGTTTTTACAAAATACAAAATTATGATAGTGTAAGGGGAACGTACCGTAGTGTTAATTTTAATTTTCTTCAGGCCCCCCAAAAGTCGATGGTCGGTTGTGTCTGTGGATGGTGGCTGATTGGAATGAAAATCCCATTAAATCTCCATTAATTCTTTTTTTAGTTTTTTTTTTCTGGGACTATATTATGTATATATACACCCTCTAACCCTCATTCCATTAATTCCCATTTACTCTCATCATCACATTACATAACAATAAATTCCTCTCTCTTTCCCTAATCCTGAGAAACAACAAGTATATAAGCAGGGAGGATACAATGTGGCTTTAGACTGTCCATTTTCTCTCTGATGTATCAACTCTATAAAATTATTTTAATTCTCAAAAGTGAAATCCGCAGTGTAATTCTATCTACCCTCTTAGGTACTTTTACTTGTTTTTCCTATAAAAAAAACTACACACAAGCTCAGAGTCTAAATCTCTGCCTAAATCTTTACCAAAGGATTACATATTTACCTCCAATAAATTTATGAAAAAGTAAGAGCAACGTGTAATGTAGTTTTTGTCTGTATTTTTAGTCAAAAACATTCCCGACTTGATTTTCATTTTTATGAATTATTTTTTATTTTGAAAACAAAGTCCAAGAAACTTTTTTTTGTCTACTAAGGCAAAAAAGACTCAATACATAAAATGTTGTTTAAATTTACATGTGGCTTTTTCTACTGGCTCAAAAAGGGTACACTGAGATAGGAAATGACTTGTAAAAAATACACAGGGAAAAAATAGTGGACTGACTATGAGACTAAGGGTGTATATATGTACACTTAATACATTTTTACAACTGGTACCTAATACACTACAAATATATAGATAAACTTGAGACACATAGCACACAATTTTTTTACACTAATGATGCAAATGGGGAGTTCAAATTCATTTTTTAGGGTCATTATTTTTGTACACCCAGACCCATCACTAGTAAAATAACAAGACAAACAAACAATTTTGAAACAAATATAAAAATGTATAAAAAAAACCTACCTAATGTCTATAATATAACAAGTGAAAATTAACAGGTACTCAAAATATGACGAAAAAGGTGCCACAGGGTTTTTTAAATTGATTAACGTGCGACCATAATAAAAAAAATTGAACAATTCTAAGTAGGGACTCTAAGTAGGTACTCAATCAAAAATGGCTCCAGGGTTTTAATACAGATGATACGGTCAATTTTATGTGTACAAAAACATCAAAAAAAAAGAATTTATTAAAAATTGGCAAAATAACTTACCTGATCTCCCAACCCTGTGACGACGGGGATGTTCCAGTAGGCAGACAAGAATCCAACGGGCTGTAAAGCAAACCCACAGGCTGGACCAATAAAAGCAATAACATTTGAGAGAAATCTCATGTCAGCTGCTAGTCCTGGAGTCAGCCTATTGTCACAGGATGGGTAGCTATATTTTTTTTTTGTAAAAATAAAAAATTTAATTTAAAAACTTACATAATACATTTATTAATTAACTGATCAAAGCATAAGCTAAGGGCTACAAATTTGATTAAATTTTTTGTATGTACAATGTATAGCTCATTTTGTAGTAATATTTTTTGTACACAAGTTTATTTTAATAAAGTAAAAAGAGATTGAACAAGTTTAATAAATTGTGTTTAAGGTACATTCAGGTAGAAAATAACAAGTCAAATACTTTTGTACTTGAACAGCTACTCATTTCATGATTTAAATGTCAAGAGAGAGACCGGTTTAAAGTTGTTTTTGGCAAATTAAACAAAATGTATTGATACTACCTCTAGCCTTAGCCTATGTATAACACATGGTTTGAATATAAAATTTTTCATAAGTATTTAATATATTGGATCAGTCATCAGGTTTAGAATGAAATCTTGATGATTAATTTTGCAAGTTTTATTAAAACTAACCATTTACCACACTGTGACATGGACATGACCACCTTGACTGGCTTTGTAGAAAATCATTGACGTAAATAATTTACTTGTGACGTTATTTGTTGGTCGTACAATAATCAAATAATTTTGAAAGAGATGAATTTACTCCTGTTATTTTGAAAGAGTCAGTTAACTGTTATGAAATATTTTATCATTTTTAAATTTAAATCCTGTTTGACTGTGTGAATAATTTTTAAAATGAATTTTTATTCATGAGACAAGTTTTAAATAAATTTTCCAGTGTATTTTTAGTTTATTTTATGACAGTCTAATAATGACCCATATTGCAGTTCAATGGCCATTGTGACAACTGGACATTTTGTTGCAGGAGAGAGAGAGAGAGTCATAAAAATGTATAACATTTTTATAACTGTTTGTACACAATCTAATGGAGTACTTAAAGACTTTAAATTAAAGTACGTGCTACAGGCTAAATAATTTTTGGGCTTAGCTCTTCTCCATTTGGTATAATTAGTATTCTTTTCAAAAAATTTTTTCTTGGAAAATGACATTTTGCAATATTTGAATTTAAAATATTTCATTCATTTTTTTATAAGAAAAAAACTGTAAAATAAAATATTCACATATAATTTGAAAAATATTAATTATCCAAATCGATTTTTTTAAAAGGAATTTCATGTAGAAAAAGAGTAGAAAAAATGGCTAAGCCATTTCTGGTTGAGACCACATGGCTGAGTAAGGAGAGATAAAAAGATGAAACATTTGCACATTTTTTTGTGGTGCAAAAAAAAGATAGACAAGGTAGAAAATATTTTTTTTGTGCAAAAAAAGAAGAGGGGATTTTAAGGATGAATGACGACTGAAAGCTATGAGCTCAGAATGTGAAATCTGAAGCTACAGATTTCACCTTCCTCCACATTTCAAAATCTTCTTTTTTCTTGGTTTCCCTATATTTGGATCTAATCCTCCCCTCTCTCTCTCTCTCTCCTCCCGTCTTCTTGTTTTATATTAAATTCCATACGCTTTCATCTTTATCCCTTCAACACAACAAGGTTCGTGTGGTGTGTAAAAAATGGAGATGGAATTCCTTTGGCCACAATTTTGCAAAAAAAAATACTCATACACATGTACACATACACACTCATGTACTGATACACTAGCAAAAGAAAAAAGAAGTCGACATGTTTCTTACGTCATGTTGGGTTGTCTCTCTACACTGATACAAAAAAAGTTTTTTGTCTTGAAACATTTAATACATTAGTGTAGTAAATATCAATTTGTGTGACAAAATAAAATGTGTCGAGAGTATGTACAAGTCTGTACAAAGGGCTATGAATTGGTTTTGTTGGAAAAACTTTATACCAATAAAAACATTGTCTATATTCTTGTACATATTTTTAAAAGGTGTTCAAATTATTTTTTTATATATGAAATATAATTTATCTCACTCTTCTATTACACATAATCACAATGTAAAAAGGGGAAAAAAAAGTTTTGCTCAATTTTCATGTACAAATTCTGTCCTCCCTTAATTTTTTTGTGTCGTATAAATTTTCATTAGAGTCATATTATGTAAGTGGAGTAAGAAAAGACTCGTAATTTTATACTGTGGACTTTATACAAAAAAAAAGATTTTTTGGCTGGAAAACTTTGTGGCAAAAAAGTTAAAGATTTTTTTGAACTGTAACTGTCCACATAAAATTAAACATTCCTACAGGTTGTCACATAAAAAGTCAAAAATTAATTTTTATTTAAAAATCCATTGAGTTTTTCAAGGAGGATAAAACGTTGGGATGACATTCAAAAACTCGTGAGGGGAATATCAGAAATTTTTATCAGTATCACAATTGTAAATAGAGACAGTCAAGAATTGTTAGCATAGGTCAGTAGACTTAATACTAATAACGTTGAATAATAATCTCTTAAAATATTTTATCTGTTGTTTTAACTGAATTTAAAAATTGAATTTATATAAAAATTGAAATTTTATTAGTTTTGATCGTTTGGATTTACCTTCTCTGTACTTTATTGAGATGGATTTTATGAGGACGGAGATAGACTTGATTAACGAGGTCAAGTGCCATGTCAATGGCAGGGGAGCACTTCTCCAAGTCAAAACCATAACCTGTTCCAGACACCAAAAGAACTCCCACATTGTAATGAGTAAAAGTTGAGTAGTCATAATTTTCCTCATTGAAAAGAAGTGGAGGAAAGACTTGAGTTGAAAGTCCACCTGTCCAGTTATTATTTTTAAAAGTACTGGAATGGACATGTGAATGATGATGACTCCCTTCTGTTGTTATGGATGATGACCCTTGAACTACACTCATTCCAACTGTATCACTTGACACTCCTCTCATCCAAATTCCCACTAGGAGAAAATTCACAATGAGATTTGAAACTCGTCGTCTTCTTTCACTTTTTGATGTGATGTTGGTCGTCGTGAGGATTTTAGAGGGAAAGAACAGCCGCACTATCATCCTGAGGAGAGGATGCCTGCAAGTCGACTGAAACCTCGGTCTTTATTTTTCCTCTATCTCAAAACCTCATCGCCTTTTTCAACCAAGATGAGGAGACAAGAAACTTGCTCACTCTCTCTCTCTCTATGCGAGTACATGGTGTCTATAGTTATAGAGAATAATATTATTTCAACGCACTCTTGTTAACTCCATTATATATCTGTACAACGAATGAAGTGTACTTCCTGAATAGACCCAAGCAAAAATAAATTCCAGCTTTTTTTTGTCCATTCTCATCTATAGATTACTATACATGTATTCTTTATAGATGATTTCATGTAACAAAAATTGGATCTTGCGTCTCTCTCTCTCTTCCTTTTATTGTCTTTTGAATCATCACAATAATACTTTTACCAAAGGTCCAATTAATATAGTTGACCCCATACATTATTTGAACATGGTCGTTCTACTGTATCTTTGATTTGGATTGAGATTTTCAGACAATTTATGAGCCCGAGTTTTTTCCTGCATTATAGTAGAGGTTAATGTTAGTGCATTTAGTTTGTATGGAGACATTTTCCAGCTTTTTTGGCTAGAAAATTGCAAATTTTTTTATCGTGTCATTAAACAGTGAATGGATTTTACAAAGTTAGTCTTTCGAGATTTAAAGTATTCATTGTATTATTTTATTTTATGTGCTTTGGAAAAAAGTTTGTGCTATTGTCAAACATTGTCAAGCATAAATTTATTTTGGGAAGTAAAAATAAAAATTCTCATTTTATTGTAAAGTCATAGGCATTTTTTGAAGGTAAGAAAACGCTTGTTTTTTTAAAAGGACTCATGTAAGTATAGTATTATTTGATTAAAATAGTCGACCTTATCATGATGGTCAACTAATCATTGTGTGATTAAATGATTGTGTCAAAATTATTGACAAATTCATCCTTTATGATGATTTATAAAATTTAATGATTATAAGACATAATTTTATTTGTTAAAAATTAAATGAACTACTGAAAAAAGTTTTAACAATGAAAATGAAAATTATTTGATCATTTTTCTACTATTCTACACACAATAAATAGTGTTATTTTATTATACAGGAGGGAGATTAAATATTTTTTTAATAAAAGTGTATAACTGAAAATATTGATAATTTACGAGTATATCAACTCACTATGCAAATAAATGATTTAAAGGAGCTTTTGGTATATATTTTTTTAAAAAATACAATCCAATTAAAAATTGAAACAAAAAAAACTAATTTAATAAAAACAACACACAATTTAAGCTACAGTACATTATGTATGCGATAAAAAATAATGTTGTGATGGCTTTGAAAAGGGGGAGTGAGGACATTCAACTAAAGTGAGATTAGATGAGAATAGATTTTAAATGGGTTTTAACAAAAAGGTACATATTTAATTTACAATGTTTGCTAACTGCAGATACACCCCCAATAAATGAACCAATGGAATGATTTCACTGTATAAAAAAAATTCAAGTCATATGCCAACATGTATGGGGACATAAAAATTGAATGTCATGACCATCGTCTAGACTTGTGACATTATTTTTTACGCGTTACATTTAACTGTCTTAATTCCACAAAAACTTTTGTTTCAAAATACTTTTAGTAATAGAAAAAAGGATTATGTACTTTTGCGTCTTTTGTCTGCAAGGAACCTCCCTCTCTTGCTGACAGATTTGAATGAATTTTTAGTGGACAACACTTGATACTAATTTAAAAAATGACAGTTAACTCTTCCCAAGTGGTTCAATATATGGTCTGACTCGTAGGGTTATGAATTACAATGTATCCCATATCATTTAAGCATCAGCATGTATGATTCATCTACTTAATCTTAATTTAAACTTGGAACATGTTCATCACATATCCATCCTATCAATTCTTTAACTGTCATCGCCTCTTGTTAACTCTTCAGTTGTGGCATCATCCTCCATGAGTTCAAGTTACTTTCTGTCTTGGCTCGAATCCTTGCCAGTAAAAATTGAGACTGTTGTGAGTTGAAAGAATAAGAAAGTGGGTGGACAATAGGTCATCATTGTGGACATTTAATTTACATAGTCATTAGCAAAAAAAAGAGCACAAGCTGATTAGATAAAACTGACCGCACTGCTTCATCACTGATAATAATAAAATAGTTTGATTGACAAAAAAACATTACGGTAAGGAACAATGGGGACTTTGTTTTAATTTTTTTTATCACTAAATAAAATCAGCATCTCTTTTGTTTTTTTTAATTATCCCATATTTGTCCAAAAATATAAAACAAAAGAATAATTATTTATCTTTGTGTCATCAATGAGTATACAAAGGAGGAAATAATTTTGAAAAAAATAATATTTACGACGGTGTACTTTTTTTAAAAGAGCATTTCGTTAATCATGTAATGTTTTATGTATAATATCCACTTGAAACTATTTTTCCTGGTCTATAACAATCCAAGTTTATGTACAGATCAGTCATGACATTTTTTAAAATAGTAGAGAGCTGATGATCAAATTACATGTTTGGTATCCCATGTCATATCAAAGCCCATTAAAATGGGCTTATACTCTGATATTCAAATGAGCTCCAAAAGCTTACTTACTTTTCTAATGAGTTTAATGAGTGTCAATACTAATCCTAGATACATAACAATATTGTTAAAACAATAGTCAAAAGATAAACTCAAATTGTGTATAAATACAGAGAATTAACTCCTCTCCTCTCAGTTACATTCTTCTGAAAGTGACTTTTTCTAAACTGACTTGTGGTTATAATTGTTGAATATTTTCTTTGTTTTTTTGTGCTAACATTATCTACAATATTTTGATATTTGTGGTTCCATTCTAGTTTATTTGGTGCTCAGAGTAAAATCTATTTTAACAGTTTCTTTGTTAATCAAAGGATAAGACAATGGCGTCCACGGCTCCAATGCATAAAAACAGGTAGGATTATTATTATTTATTTTGTGTATTTTTGTAGATTTCTGCGTATTTATTAACTAAATTTAATTATTTTTAGGACGACCACTATGGGTCGTATTTCTGGATTTCTTTCGACTGGGAATATTTTCAAGAATATCAATTTGTCCAGTAAATTGTATTCGGCTACTCAACCTTTGGCTAGTAAGTTTACATTCCACAGCAAAGTGACCAGTTTTTTTGGAAATTTTGTCCCATGAGACTTGTTAAAAGTTCAGTTTTTAATTTTTTAATTAATCACAGCCTTGACTCATTGGGAATTGGGAGGACCTTCAGGTGAATGGAAAAAATGGAAGTTTGCTGATATTATTACGCAAAATTTTACGGCTTCTACTGTTGGACAATCCTTTGGAAAAACGTGGTTCACTCATTGGTTTAAGGTTTAATTTAATTTTAATGTGATTGATTTATTCAGTATTCAATAGTGGTTAAACTTAACAGTGAATTTTAATGTTCATAGATTGATATTGATGTTCCTAGTGATTGGGATGGTAAAGAGGTTCATATTCGTTGGAATTCTAATTGTGAGGCTGCAATCTACAATACAAGTGGTAAAATGTTGCAGGTGAGAAAATGCATAATTTCAAAAAAAATAATTTTGAATTCCAAATTTAATTTAATTTTTATACAAATTTTAGGGATTGTCACCCGGATATCGTGAGGAGTATCTATTGTCAAGAGATTGGGATGGATCTGCTGGAAGGCAAACATTTTATATTGAAATGTCTTGTAATGGAATGTTCGGGGCAGGTCAAGGCGATATGATTGGTACGAAACAAAACTTTTTCAACATTTTTTTTCACAAAATAGAATTTTAATTTCATGAAATTTTAATCAATATTTTTTTTCAGCACCAACAAACAACGACAGTTTCTACCGATTAGACCGAGCTGAGATTGCCGTCTTTGAAAGATCAATTTATAAAATTTATACGGATCTTGAAATGCTTCATCAAATGGCTGATCAATTGTCCAATGATCATCGTGGCTATCAAGCCATGTTCGCTGCTAATGAAATGATCAATCTCATCCGAGTGGATGATTATGAGTAAGTTTAAATTAATTTTTTCCAAGTACACAAGAAAATAATTTTCTATTTTATTTTACAAATTATTAGAAAAGCTAGTGAGATTGCGGACGCATTTTTTGCGGAGGGTACGGGACAGAAAGCTCACACATTGATTAGTATGGGCCATTGTCATATTGACACGTAAGTTGTTGGTCTTTGCACAATTTTCATAATCTAATTTTGTAATTGACAATTTTTCATGTTGTTTAGTGCTTGGCTTTGGCCTTATGAGGAAACTATCCGAAAAGGTAGACAAAATGACAAAATATTTCTTCGAAATTAAAAGCACCATTTTGATTAACTAATAATTTTTGTATTCCCAATAAAGTTGCTCGGTCTTGGTCAGCTCAAATGGGTCTGATGAGAGAATACCCCGATTACGTTTTTACTTGTTCATCGGTAATTTTTTATTTGTACATAGAAAATTAATTAAAAATTTGAAAGTATTTTTTGACAAAATTTAATTATTAAATTATTATAGGCTCAACAGTACGAGTGGTTGGAACAGTACTACCCTGAGACATTTAATGAGGGTATGTACTGAACAACATAATCATCAGTGAATTAATTTTTTGAAGTGTGAACTTTCAATGTTTCTATTTTTATTTTCAGTGAAACAATTTGTTGCTCAAGGGCGCTTCGTTCCTGTTGGTGGTCAGTTGCTTAATAATATAACTATTTTAATTGAAAATAAAAATAAAAAGAAAGAAAATTATGAAAAGAAAAATAAATCATTATGTGACACCGTCTTCTAATGCGTTTTTTATTGACCTATATTTTAGGAAGTTGGATCGAGATGGATGGCAACATACCAAGGTGAAACATCGTTTTCAGTATTTAACAATGGTGAAAATGTTTTAAAAAACAAGTTGAGAAAATCTATTTATTGTTTGATCTAGTGGGGAGTCATTCTTGAGACAATTCTTTTATGGGCAAAGATACTATCAAAAAGCATTTGGACTTGTGTGTAAAGGTATGCTTTTTGTAATTAATGAAATTAAACGCTGTGCAAACATTTTAATTTTAATTTCACTTTCAAAACAGAATTTTGGTTACCTGACACGTTTGGATACTCAGCTCAAATTCCACAAATATTAAACGTATGTGGACAAAATTCAATAAAATGACCATTTTTATTTTAACACAATTTTAACCATTATTTTCTTAAATAGCATGTAGGCATTAATCGTTTCCTCACACAGAAGATGAGTTGGAATTTAGTCAACAAGGTAGATAGATAAATAATTCACAAATATTTTTAATCAGCTTGATCTATATTTTATTCTTTTATTCAATTTAAAAGTTTCCAAATCACAACTTTTTCTGGGAAGGAATTGATGGAACTAAAGGTAAATACATAAATAAATAAATAATCCGCACATGTTTTCAATAAATTTGACCTGTATAATTAATTACTTATCTTTTTTCAAAAGTTTTGACTCATTTTCCTCCTGGAGACTCTTACAATATGAACGGAACGTAAGATTACGATGACTAAAAATTCTCAATAACAAATTATATTTTAAATATAATTTAAGTTCACACGTTAAATGATAATTTCAGGGTAAGTGAGTTGCTATACTCTGTCAACAATTCTCAAGACAAGGGAAGGGCCAGTACCAGCATTTATTTATATGGTTATGGTGATGGTGGTGGTGGACCAACACGAACTATGATTGAACGACAAAATAGAGTAAAAAATGTAGATGGTTTGCCCAAGTAAGGAAAATCCAGTATAAAAATTTTATAACTTAATTGACTTTGAAATCACAACTCCTCTATAATTTTTAATTTTCAGAGTTGTCTATGAAACTCCAGACTATTTTTTCGCTGAATTGGAAAAAGAGAAAGGGAAATTGTCTAAATGGGTAGGAGAATTATACTTGGAGCTTCACAACGGAACTTACACCAGTCAGGTATTGATGTACTAAATAATTTATAAAAATATTATTTGAGTCAAAAATATTTGGAAAATTGTCTCAAAATTTTATTGTCTATAGGCCAAAATTAAATGGTACAACAGGAAGGGAGAATTTTTCCTTCGGGAAGTGGAACACTTGATGGCCATTGCTTTAGTCCAAGGCAAGGTGACTGCGGCTCAATTCACAACGTACGGCAAAAAACAATCCACCATCATAGTTAATATCAAACAAATAAATTGAACAAAAACTAATGTTTTACTATTTTTCAAAACAGGGATCTAGAAGTACTGGACAGATGCTGGAAAAATGTTTTGTTGAATCAATTTCATGACATTCTACCAGGATCTTGTATTGAATTGGCTGCTAAAGTTGCTTGGGAAGTTTATGTTGAGACTTTTGCAAATTTGGTGACTCTTAGAAATTCTTACAATTCCATCATTCTTGGCACTGGCACCGCAAACAAGGCCGTCTTCAACGCTTTACCATGGGATGTCAAGACAGTCATCTTTAACAAACCGGATGTGGGTGCTCCACCAAGTGGACCCAATACACAGGCCGTTGATTTGAAGACTACTGTTGAGGATGAAAAAGAAGGACAATTCAGAGTTCCAAGTCAATTCACTGCTGCTTTGGTAGAAATGAAGGCTGGAGGCTACAGTCAATTTACACCAGGTATTTTTTTGAACTTAAACAATGTCTGAAGTATTTACATGAGAAACTGAATGAGTTGAATTTTTTCTTCATTTACAGTCGCTCCAACCAATGCGGTCAGCTACACCAACGGTAAAATATTTAATTGTCCTTAACTAATTCTACTTGGTCTCCAAACATGTCCCTAATTATTTTTCAAATGTATTGTCGTGTAGGAGCTACGGTTGGTACTTTCTCCAACGGAAAAGTGAAATTGGAAGTTCAAAAGACTGGACTTCCATTTGAAGAAATTTATTTTACTGGACCCAGTGGAAAGGAGCAAAAAGTTTTTGGGGATCGTCTTAATACTGGAATTCGTGGTGGACAATTTTACATTTATGATGACGTTCCACTTTACTGGGATGCCTGGGATGTTATGGACTACCATTTGGAAACACGTAGAACTCCCAACTATGAAGTGATAAACACCGCCGAGATTATTAGTCAGGGACCTATTGTTGGTATTTCTAAATGGACTGGTACTTTTGGAAATGGTTCAACAATTGAACGATACACAATCATCAAGGCCGACTCCCCACTGATTGAATACTACACAATTGTTGATTGGAAGGAGGATCACAAGTTCCTCAAAGTTGAATTTCCACTGGATATTTTGTCCAGAGAAGCAACTTATGAAATCCAGTACGGCCATGCTAAGAGGGTAAAGATTTACATTTCAAAAAGTACAAAATTATGAAATGAATTCAATGTATTTTAAAATAAAATTTTTATCCTTCCTAGCCTACTCATATGAACACTTCATGGGATATGGCCAAGTTTGAAGTTTGTGGACACAAGTAAGTCAAAATATTTACTAATGAGAATTTTGAGTAACTAATTAGTGTCACTGTTAAATTAATTAATTTTTTACTGTCATTAGATGGATGGATGTTTCACAAGCAGATAAGGGTGTCACAATTATTACAGACTCTAAATATGGTTGGCATGTCAGAGACAATATTGTCAAGTTATCCCTGTTGAAATCAGCCAAAAATCCCGATGCCAATGCTGATATTCACAAGCATTTCATCTACTACGCTGTCTTACCACATGAAGGTAAATTTTATAGCAATTAAAATAAATTGAATTTATTAATTCTTTGATCATTCAATATTTTCATTATTTTTTAAAGGAACATTCCAAGAGGCCGACGTCATTCGCCGAGCCTACGAGCTCAATGTTTTTTCAGCCAACAATGTTCCCCTATTGGCAACTGGATTGGCAGGAGCAGGGTACAAATTTATACAAATACAGCATTATGAATGCCCTCAATTTGACATTTGATATTCATTGTCTAGATTGCCTCAAAATTGGGTTGTTGGAGATAATCAAGCTGTGATTGTTGAAGCATTTAAAGTTGCCCATGATAATCCAAGGGCTGTAGTTGTTCGTTTGTACGAATCCCATGGTGGTACAGCAACAACTACGTAAGTTGATGATAACTAAATTTAATTTTGATTAATAGAATACATTTTTAGACTATTTATATTTAATCCCAACTTATTATATTTTAACAGGGTCAGCTTGGGCTTTCCAATTACAAAGGTTCAAGTTTGTAATGGCTTGGAAACACCTGGGGAGGACGTTGCTACAACTGGAAATAGTTTCCAAGCTTCATTCAAGCCATTTGAAGTCAGGAGTTTCTTGGTGTCCTTTTAAATCAGTCTTCAACTCTTGTTTTAAACTATCTATTTCTCTTTTAGTATAAAACTAATCCATTATTATGATGTTATTTGTGTTTAGTTGATTAGTAGCAACATTTGTTCAACTCTTTCAAGTTAATAAAACAAAGTAGCAAAAAAATCAAGTTCAAAAGTGACTGGTTTCCTGATATACCTATCATAAAAGTCAAATATGAGAAAACATTGGGGAAAGTAATGTGAATTAAGACATTAAATGGAAGACTGAACGTTTTTAGTACAGAATTGACAAAAACTCTTGAAATCTTCCTTCTCCTTTATAAAAAAAATTTAAAATTCTATTTATCTAGTTCCTACATAAACTATGCAAAGGTCGGCTTACTTGGTTATGAAAATGATGCAAATACTTTTGTTCCGCATTGCAGGTACGTAAATTCACAGTTAGTAACGACTTACATTACGACAATGTCGTCAAGTTCTATTAGTGTGTAATATTGTCTCAAAGTAACTGGTTGCATATTACCAAACTCATTAACAAGATGTGACATGGAGGTTAATATACCATTTTTCATGAGTACCAAACATGTAAATTACATGTCATGTAACATAAGGGAAGTAGAATTATAATTTCTTGCGTTCTCATACAAATAATTTCTGCTAGGCATGAAAAAAAATTGTATGTATATAAACTGATTAAATTATCTTTATTATATAATAGGAAAAATAAATGGAAGAAAACATACTTACATACACACAACATTTTACAAAAAAAAGAGTGAATGAGCTATCTATAATAATAATTTTCTTCATTCCAGTTCACCAAGAAATATTTGTTTGTCAGCCCCAGCAGATAAAACTGAAATTGATAAAGAAACAATGGAAATTAACTAAACAAGAACTATTTTGAAGCAACATAATACAGTACAGATTTTCAGAAATCATGTTTAATTTTTTCTCTTACTAATTGGCTCGTTTGGATGGAGGTCAGCACAAGTCACGGTTCCTTCATGCCCTGGTAACTTGTAAAGGGTTTGTCTTGTATTTGTATCCCAAATATACACACAACGATCTGAAGAGCCAGAGGCAACTCTTTGTCCGTCTTTCGACCAGCAACACTTGATTAAATATTTTTCAAAACCATGAGAATGTCCACTAAATACTTTCATGCATCGACTCTCAGGAGCAAAAGGCCGAACATCCCATATCCGTAAAGTTCCATCCATAGAATTACTTAGAACATACCTAGAATAATCATAGGAAATATGGTTAATAGAATTTTAAAACACTTTTTTTTCAGTCTTTAAAATTTTATGAAGCAAATATAAATTTTAGAAATGACGACTTACGATCCATCAGCAGACAAGTCCAAACAAGTCACAGTATCTGTGTGACCAGTCATTGTGACGGCTACACTAGCATTTCTCAAGTCCCACATTTTGATGTCATTGTCAATACCAGCTGATATTACTTGTTCTTGATTTTCTCCAAATGTAACAGCAGTGACTTGGTACACAGAGTTTAAATTAACTACAGATCCTCGTCGACGAATATCCCAGACTCTTACTTGACAATCATCACTACCGCTGGCTACTAAAGGTTGACCCTTCTTCGTCTCACTTACACAATTGACAAAATTGGTATGACCTCTCAGTCTTTTAATTCGAGATCCTGTAGCAACATCCCAAATTCCAACGGTTTTGTCAACGGAGCCCGTGTATAGCATGGTCCCATCGTAATTGAACCGAAGGTCACAAATTGTACCTCCATGAGATGGCTGCATGACATTATTAGCACATTCGCCATATGTTTTCCAAAGAACTACAAACCAAAATAATCGTCAATTATAGTATTTTTTCTAATTGTAGAGATTTAAGCTAAAACATTGTGTATATTACTTACAAACTGATCTTTCGGAACCAGCGGAAGCTAATAAATCTCCTTTTGGGCTAAATTTTGAGCATAGGATCTCCCCTTGATGACCTTCTAAAAGCATTATTGGTGCTAAAAGTGACGACGTCCTTCCTTGTCGAGGCTGTTTCCCAAAAAACATAAAATTTATGAGTATATACTCTACTATAATATTATATTTTATTAATATTTTATTTCATAATGCGTTCAAAACATATCTGGCATTTTTTACCTCAGACTCGAAAGCAACAACATCTCCCCGGTAGCGTTTTGGGACGGGAACGAGCTCCATGTCGGCTGGCCGTTTACTCCCAACGTTAGAAACGGACATGATGTATAATTTGTCTAATATGATAAATAAAAATGTCAAGCTACACTCGTCTTTTTCTAAAAATTACAAACAAATTTTGACAAAAAAAACTTTTCCGAAATGTTTTTCGGCACATTCAAAATTGAGGGGCAAAATTGTATTCTTGGGGCGGGATGCCGTCGTTCTAAAAAATTATTTTTTATTCTTTTTTTTATGTAATTTTGTAAAATTTTGCTTTTCTTGAGATGGACAAGGACAGGGTCTGTGATAAGTTTAACATTCCAGGGCTCATCATTGCCAACGAAAAGATCTCTGAAATTGGCATGATCAACTATACACAAGAAAACGAAGGTATGTGGTCAATTTGACGGTCAAATTTTGACCAGGAAAAATTAACTTTTTATTATTGTTAAATTTCTCATTTAAATGCTACATAATATCGTTGTTTTTCATAGGATTGGTTGGCATCAGTGACATGACATTTCACCCTCAAGATGATTCCGTACTGTCAAATGAAACTGACCTTAATGTGACATTCAGTGTGAAGGCTGTAACTAATGACGTTCAACCTGAGAAAAAGGAAGAAGAGACCGAGTCTTTGGCTATTATAAGAGAGATCTCCAATATTTTGAATACTCAACTTAGTCCTAAATCAGTAGAGATTTGTTTACGTTTAATAGAAGAAGGGGCTGACCATACTGCACTCGCTCAACTATTGAAAAATTGGAGACGATCAAAGGATCCAAATAGTCCAAAAAAATCCAATTCCAAAAATCGTTCATCAACAACAATGGAGAGAGAATGGAGAACCTAGTCTACTCCTATTTTGTATTTCTATTTTTTTGTGTTCACATATACTCTTTATTTCTTGAGACTATCGTTTACTTAAATATCTCGCATCACTTGAACTTCTGGTATGTACTTATTATAATTTTTTAAACGACTACTACTGTTCTTTCAAGATAATTTTAAGTTCTTATTAAGCTGTACAAATTAAAAAATATCACAATAATATGAAACTGCAAATTCGCAGTGCAAATAAAATATAGACGAATCATGAAGAATGTATTTGATAAGTTTATTTTGTCGAGTATAAGTTATAAGTTACGTAGTTTTGTACAAACTTGATTCACCAGAACATACGAAGGACAAATTCAATAAATGTTTGATCATATAAAGCAAAATATTTAAATATAAAGGCAATGGAAAATCTGATAAAGAAATCACAAAATAGTTACTTTAACTGTTTCAGCTCAACAAAACAATGCATTCATAATTTTTTTTAAAGCTATAATTCTTGTTTCTTCTTTTTCTTGTCAGTTTGTTCAGGACTTGGCCCTGTTTTTCGTTTACCATCATGAGTTTGACCCTCTAATGTAAGACTTAGTAAACCTTCTTGATCGAGTAAGAATTCCTTTGCGTCCCACGCTTGTGCACCATCATTAAATAGAAAAATTGCTCGGTTGTCTTCAATAACAAACCTGGAAGAAATCATACAAGATTAGCCCAATAGTAGATCACTTGACCAAAGGGAGGAAAAGAATATGTGGTAAATACTTATAATGTATTATTAGTTTAGTTGTACCTTTCAGCTTGGATATGATTATTGCGTAAAGCAGACTGCCACAAACTTGTCAATTGTTCACAGTCATTACGGGTAGGACTGCCATCTAAATTTATAAACATCATGACAGACTTTCCTTTCTTCGTCATCTTCATAATCTCATCTGGTGTTAAAGCGCCCACCTATTAAAAATGACAACAAAACAATGTAATTAGTGATCACTAATTAGTAATTACTAAGTATTCATTTTTGATTTTTGAAATACACAAAAATAATGACCTTGTCAAATGGAAATTGATTTTGAGAAGGGGGTCTAAGGTGTTCAGGAAGCTCATCTGCAGGCAAAGGTTCATCATCTTCCTAATAGTCAAAATGTCAAATTATAAAAATATGATTTAGCAAAACATAATTAATTATTAATTATACAGTAATTTCAGAGTACTTACTTCCCACTGGTCATAAAGTCTTTCCAAATCTGCATCATCCATGTCACGTATATCCTTCTTTGCCCAATCTGGTTTTTTATCTGGTTCAGCCTTTTTTGACATTGAGCTTACAATGAAGCCAAGAATTAACAATGAGAGTAATAGTAATTTAGACATAATGAACTATAACTGAGATTCGTATAGTACACTCTAAAAAATGACTATGAGAGGAAACTGTCCTCAAGGAAGGCAACCGGTATTAAGTTAACTGACTTTAAATCTTTTCTTTTTTTGCAAAATAAACTATTCAAACTAGACGACTTTTTACTCGATTTCCTTGATAACGCATCGTTTATACTCACAACTTGAGGAGAGATTTTCAACAAAGTAAAAAAAGTCATCTTTGTTTTCAATAAAATGCTTGAGATATAAATAAAGTAAATAAACTGTCGTTACTTTCATGATGTATGATTAAACAGCATCAGTATTTATTTACATTATTCCAGTACAAATTTAAAAATTTATTGAATCATTTTTAACTCACACTTATAACCAAACACTCTTTCGTGTGTAAAACTTTCAACCAATCATTACAACAATGTGTAGAATTTTATGTACATATAATCTCATTGACTGATGAAAAATTAAAAGTCATTTACATTTTAACTGTCATAAAATAATAATAAATAATAGTGTCATGTGATCCTCTTCAAAATTCTATTATGTATAAAAAGATTAACTCCATATAAAATTATAAAAATTATATGATACATCAGTAGAAATGGATAAAGTTTGTAACAAGGCACAAAACATATTAAAAAGTCATTCAATGTTGACGAGATCTCTTGGACGTACGATTGGGATTTTGATAACCAATCCCTGTGGCACATCTTTCAGCTAATGTTTGTCCATTCTCATCAACTTCATCGTAAGTCCCTAAAAAGGCTCCCTTCAAGGGTGTTCCAGGCAGTGAATGCAAGGCAGCGGATGAAGGACGTTTTCTTGAAGGAGAACAGTCAACGCCTGTTGGAGAGACTTGTTTTAAAATCTCTACATCGTTAAAAACAACCTGAGCACCTCCTGAACGAGAAGGGAGAACATCACCCTGTAAACACACAAGTTTATACATTTCAAAATTTTACAATTAATTAAAGAACAGGATACTATTAAAGTAAAAAGATATTTCACACTTAACCCATATAATTTAAATTCAAAATGTTCAAAAATACCTTATAAAGTCTAGTTTCCAATCCCCCAACAGAGTCAGTTTCTTGAGTATTGAGACAATATTTTCCCTTGTTGATAATTTCATCTGCGTTAGTCAATTGGTTAACAGATTTTTTCTTTTTCATCATTGGCTGCATGACCGTTCCAGATTTAACGGGTTGTCCTGGAGTATGCTCAAGCCATGTATCTCTGTCAGATGAAAGCGCCCGATTGTGTCTCGGATTCGTAATTGCCTACAATGTATGCGGATATTATATTTTAAACTTATGTGAGTAAAAAAAAGCCTAACATAAATGAAAAGTGCTGGTGCTGAGTTGTTAGTTGTTGCACAAAAATACATTTTACATACATTTTGTATAGTACAAATTACAGATTATCATGAAAATGGAAAAATGAAATAGGAAAAACTATCTTAGAACTAAGGGTTAAAAAAACAAAAAGAAAAGTATGAGAAAGAAGTGCTACGCTTACCCCACTGAAAGTTTTCTGAGGCGAGCGATCAGTAAGCAAATGTGGAGCAGAGATTACCCGAGATCTAGTTGTCATTGGTGTTCTACTACTATACACAACTGGAACATCTGACTCTGAAGCAGAAGTCGTAGAAAGAGACTCTGATCGACTACGACGTCGAGAACGCGAGTGTCTTGTCTCAGTATTTTCAGACCCTATGAGCTGCCTAACAGCATCCAAAGTTTTTTCCTTATTTTTGAATGTTGCCTATATTTAAATAGAAAAAAGTAGGTATAAAGAAAGTAAAAAAAATTAAACTCCTTGTCAAATCGTTAGGTATAATAAAATATTTTAATACCTTAAGTTTGGCTTCTTTTCGTTGAAGTTCACGATCCGTTTTAAGCTCATGCAGCTCAAATTGACGATCTAAATCAGATTTCAGTCTGTCTCTGTCTTTAAGATGAAGCAGTTCAAGTTGTCTATACTCCATTTTACAATTGTCGAGCTAATTATAATTAATCAAAATAAAAATTAAATCAATTTTAAATGCACAACTTTAATTTTTAAAATTAAAGAAAAAAGTAGAGTCCAACCTCGTCTTTCAAGGCACGATTTTCTCTCTCAAGCTCATCCCCACGTAATTCCTGTTCTGTCTTCTCAACTTGTAGTGATTTTAATACTGTCTCGGTGGATTCTTTTTCGGACAAGACTTGGTCCACTCGATACTTTAATGTGGCATTTTCTACTCTCATTGTCTCCAAATCTCGTTCTACATCGACCAATCTAATTCTAAAATTATGACCTAGAGACAGAAAAAAAAGTTAGTTTTGACTTTTCATACATGAAGTACATACAACTGCATAAAAATATTCATATCCATTAAAGAATAAAACTTACGTTTGTCATTGAGAATTTTTGCCAACTCTGCACGTCCCTTGATACGCATCTCTAAAGCTCTGCGAAGATTTGTGATCAGTTCCTCTTCGTCACTTTTGGTCATTTGACAATGCGGCAACGGTGGACCAAGTCCAAATACCATGTTGACATCAGTTGGAATTTGATTCTCATCTATATTGATATCCTCAACAATACGACGTCTGGCCTCTTTGAAAATCTTTAGAGAAGAAAAAAATAACAAGACATGAAAAAATACAATATTTCATACATATTTAATGTTTAAGTCGTTTTGGGTGGTCAGTCAGAGAATTTTTGACGCCTCAAATGCTGACAATTACCTCATTTGCCTTACGACGACCAGGAGTGAGAGCTGGATCAGGTTTCCTCTCCTGCGGTCTAATTACTTGTACTTCTTGAGTCAACTCAGCAAACGACATCACGTGCTTTAAAAAGCATAAAAATTTTGATTCCATGAATTGCAATGATTATATACCAAAAATATACTATTATTAAAATGTTCATCAATTTTCAAAAAGTTTAACTTCAAACAACTTACAATGTTCTCGTCATAATCATCATTTCTTGGATTCAGACAAATAATCATCCGAACACGACCCTCTCCTTCAAAATAATTTTTCAAATAATGAGTTAATTTAGAATCACGGTAAGGCACCAACTTGCTCGATCCAGTCTGCTGATTTTCTCGTAAAATATCCATGCACTTTCGTAGAGTCATGAGAGAGTTGTTGATGTTGCCTACAGGAAAACAGATTAAAATTACCGTGTTTGTATAATTAAACATCGTCCAGTTCGTTGATAAGTAAAAGCCACTGAATAACGAACATTATTGCAATCATAATATTTTTACCAGCTTCCTTTAGACGATCTCCCGTGGCTCCAGTACGACCATAACGTTCACTCCCGGCCAAATCTACAAGGGACAACTGACTGATGACCGGAGCGTTTTTATCAGAGTTGTCATCCATCACTTCTTCTCCATTGGCGTCCAAAGGAGCCTAAGATATCAAGTGAAAGAATAAACAGTGAAACAAAATATTGATTGAGATTTGTATGCTTTAATTATTGACATTGAAAACACCACACTTACTTGGACAATACGAATATTAAAAATTGCGTGACTTCTACTCGACTCCGTATTCAAGCATGTATGAGCTTGTTTACGTCTCCTCTGTCCACGAAGAAAAACTTCAAAAGCCTCTTCGGAGGATGTAACTTCAACCTCAGTCCCTCCATGCACATAAACATTGCGATTGGCATCCTCACGTAACATTTTGGATGGCAAATTAAACTTTTTTGTTCTATCATCAATGCATGAGTCATCCAGTAAATCATACACAAAATTGTTGTAGATTTCAACGTAGGTGACAAAAACAGCATACAGATAATCATCTTGAACAACAGGTAAAACTGTGGGGTCTTTGGCACGACCAGCAGCCATTTCAGTATCACTACTTGTGCCTTGCACGAATCGAGCTTGTCCGCTAAAAAAAGAGTAAACAAAGACAAATTAAAATTCATGATTCTACAAACAGACAAAAAAAACATTCACAAATAATTATAAACAATAGACTTACTTTCTAGTTCTCGGTGTTTTGATGACCGCTTGGATTTCTTTTTGTTTATCTAACATGGCATCCGCTTTACTTTGCACGTCAAACATGTTCATTTTATCTGGCTTAAAGACATATTTACGAGCTTGATGGTTGGAAATTGAATTAAAAATGACATCGAATGATCTAGGCATAATTCCACCTTCATTTGAATTTCCAGACATTGTATAAGTCTTTCCAGAGCCCGTGACACCATAAGCAAATAGTAATGCATTCTTGCCCTTCAAAACATCCTGTATTACAAAAAAAAAATAGAGTCATAATCACATTATAAGTGCCCACATCAACACAGACAATGATTTTTTTAAAAGTAAATGCTAAGTATCTATGGCATACCTCAACTAAAGGAAGTGCTATAGTCTCTTGGACAACTTGTTGTTCTACATTTGGTCCAAAAACTTGTTGGAAACTATAAGTACCCTCCTTGGCCACTCCTAATTTCCATGCTCCCGATGTCTCAGGGGGAGTCAGGACAATTTGTTTGCCATCATCCAATATTTTTACACATCTTTCTTCATCTGAGTCACCCCAAGGACGGACACGACAATATACTCCAATAGGATCAGCAACTTTTGCTATTCTTAAATTGTTGGATATTCCATTGGCCGAAGAGGGAGGAAATTTAGGAACTCTAGAGTATGGAGTAGCTTGACGTCTAGAAGAAGCTGGTGTATTAGAACGAGTAGTAGGAGCCTTCCTACTGTAAAAAAAACAACAACAAACATGAGGAATTTGTTTTGCTTACGCTCAACCATCATAAATTATGATTCATAATTTAATTAAATACACCCTTTTTTGACTTACTTTGGAGTTGCAAAATTTGGAAGTAAAATCCTCCTGGCTGCTGGAAGACAATCCATGGCACTACCTCGATCAGAGTCTGTATCGGATGCAGTCTCAACATTTCCATTTCTTCGTTGGGCCATTGTAAAAGAATATCTTCGAGTTCACTTTCACACACCAAGGTAATATTACACACAGTATTGTTTTGAAGTACACGTTATTGTGACACCACAGAATTTAATAGTTACAAATATATCAATTGACAATCTTCAGTTTTCACATGATTAATTTTTACAACACCCTTAATTTTAACCGACTTGCTCTCTTTTTGCTTTTCTTTTTCCAACGGTCATCTGTGGAAGGGCGCCAAAGAAATTGTTCCTATTGGCTGGGGGGCGGAGTCACTTTTTGGTGGTCCCTTTGATTTTTTTGAAAAGGAAAAAAAAAATTTTGACAATATTTTGAAGATTTCCATTTGTTTTGATTATGGCTAGTGAATGGATCCGACAAAAGAAGCACAGTGATAAGGAAAGGTATGTATTAGCATTCATATTCCATTTGTCAAAAGGGTCAAGTACTTTACATTAGCAATCCGTAGAACATGAAATTATGCATGCCTTGAAATACAACTAAAAATAATATGAATGTATTTATTTTTGACAAGAATATAATTTTTAATGTATGAAATTTCAGATGGATTTGCATCTATCCAGCCTATCTTAATAGTAAAAAATCTAGAGCAGAGGGAAGGAGAATCCCATTGGACAAGGTTTGTGCTATACAAAAGTTATAAAGTTTCGGAGAGTAGAAAGGGTTTCTTCAACCATGTATGTATTATGTGTTCATTCCTTATACTTGTTTAGAAAATAAATAAAAGTAATTTCATTCGACATCTAGTTGTGTTAAAAAATGTTCATTCTTTTACATTTTAGGCTGTGGAAAATCCAAACTATCAAGAATTACGTGAAGTCTTGTCGAATGCCGGTTTTATGATTGGAGTTGAGAATAAAGCATACTGCAGAGAAAAATCAAATGAGCCTCAACTACGAGGACGAATTAGAATTCAATTTCGTAATGATGATGGCACCCTCGTAAAACCAGAATTTCCTACAAGTAAGTTCCAGTGACAACAATGTCCCCTATGATTTGTTTAAAAATTTCAAAGTTATGATGTACAAGACAGAAATGTGCAACATAATGTCACTTGTACAGCCTTACTTACTGAGTAAATATTTGTTCAACAGGAGAATCCATCATGGTATATTGTGGTGAACGGATTCCAAAATTAAAATCTAGAACTCAAAAAGATGTACCTAAACCTCCAGGACCCGCTCAGGCTGGTGGCAAGAAGAAGGGAAAGAAGAAGTAGATTGATTGTGTCATAATATATATCATATGAAAATTATATATAATCTACCTGTTGGTCATTCATATGGATAAGAAAGTTTTTTTTGTATAATTGAGTGTGAGGCAATGACAACTATGAATCATGACTTTCAGTGTCGTTGTGTATTGGGAAAACTTTTTATCAATATTATACATTGATACGCTATAACATTAATTATAGTACGTAAAGTATGTGCAAAAATAAAATAAGAACATGTTTTTATGGGGGAAATGCAACGAGTTTTGTGTATTGATTTTTCTTGTCGGCATTTTGGGGAGGCTTCCTTGGCATGCGACACTTTAATGAACGTAGAGTCCCTTGTTCCGGCCGGTCCCACTCAAAAAAAAATTTGGAATATTGAGAATTTTTTTTATTCTGTTTTAATTGGTCCCATTTGATGGGTCGTGTCAAAGTTCAGAGGGTGGATTGAACAAGTTTCCAGTGCATTATTGAACCTGGTGTATCTTGATCAAAAGCAAGTGTCCAGACTTGAGGTGGAGTGGACAGAATAGTGGCAAACTCTATGGTGACGTCACACTTGTAGGAAGTTTTCCACCTATATTTATATTTAATTAATTCATTTCACTAATTCTCGAGTACGTGGATGACCTTTATTATTATCTAATATTTCTAAATAGTTTCTATCTGTCCTCAGTTGGTAGAGACCTCCATGTTATGCAATCAGAAAATGATTTGACTACGAAAACAACCTTGTGTGACAAACATTTCCTTTAATGTAGGGGAGGGGAGAAATTTTTACATGAATCAAAATTGAAAAAAAATCAATTTACAACATGTCGAAAACTATGAAAGCTGTGAAAAAGTTATATTTAGCCAAGAATTTGGAAGAGCTTAACCAAAAAGTGAGCACCAAGAAACTTGATGCGTCTGCAAAACTGTAAGTTTATTCATAATAGTACTTTACATAACTTTCATTGTTTACATAATGTACCTTGGTAAAATATTAAGTAGCACTACAATTTTAGTTTATTTCCTTTAACCTTTTGTGATTCGATTTCATTTGATCAATTTTGTTTTGTCTTCATTTGATGTAGGCTATGTAATACCGCAAATACTCTTCTTGCAAAAGCCAAAACAGAAGAAGAAGATCATCATGATGAGGAAATGGCTTATGTGCTGTACATGAGGTACATCGAAACGGTGATTGCATGCTTGAACAAGGCAGGAAAGGAGAAGGACTACTATCAAAAATTACTAGGAAAAAATAAAATTAATGATGCCCACAGTCAATGTGATAAATTAAGCGTAAGCCTTAAAAAACGTTATGATATCACAAATATGACTGAAAAATTGGATTCAGAAAGTAAAGAAATGGAGAAGCAAGAAGCAACTAAACTACTCGAGAAAAAACATAATGCGAACAGTAGTGGTAAACAACCAACTATGAATGGAGTTGGATCAAAAGATAGTTCATTCGAAGAATTGAATGAGAAAGGAGGGGATATGCAACCAATGACGCTCAAAAATTTGATTGAACAAAAATCCACATCTATATTAATATTGGACTGTAGACCAGCTTCTGATTTTATTCGGGCTCATATAAATCATCCAGACTGTGTATCTATCCCTAGTGAAATTCTTCATGGTGGGTAAGTATACTTATTTTTAAACCAATATTTTAGGAAAAGGTATAGTTGGAAATTTTAGAACTTGAGAACAGTACTTTTCCAGTTTGAATTTCATTGTATTTGTAAATAATTAACATCAAAGTAATCCTAGTTGCTCTTTGTTTTGTGTCATAATTTGATTTCATTATAATAACAATCAAACCTTTTATGTTACAGCCTAACAGCGCACAAGTTACAAGAAAAATTGAAGATAAATTATCCCGAATCCTATCATGCCTGGAATAAACGAGCCTCAGTTGATCGTATTATAGTGTATGACTGGAATTCTTCTATTGAGCACCCGGTGGAGCGAACATCTCATTTAATTGACGCCATGACTATGGTAAGTTTTTCCCATTCCTTACACGATCATTCAGTTTCAGCATTAATTTTTTGATCAAAATTAAGCGTATTGCATGTTTGTATAAACAACCAATATTACAATGTGTCTGGTACATAATTTTTGAGAATATCTTTGTCTTGTAATATAGTGGGATCCATCAACAAAATACAAGAGCAAACCCTATATTTTACAAGGAGGAATACGAAACTTGTACTTTACATTCCCAACATTAATAAACAAACCCCAAAATGTGAATGAGGATGATAGAAAGGATCGAGGATCTGTTCCGTCAAATTCAATAAGGATTGACGACATTTCCTACCCAACCGATTTTGAAGATGTCGATCATCAAAATTCAACAAAATCAATGCCAAGTAGTAATGGTCATACTTCATCCACGATGAGGCATAATAATGAGGTTAACTCTTCCATAAATAATTCCTCACAGAATTCAAAGAATGTACTGATTGACAGATCAACAAAGCCTACATCAAAGTTAACAAATCAAATTTATAATGAAAATGGTGGTAGCAAAAATCTGGATAGTACTACATCTTCTACTGTACTCCCAGAGGGTGCCCTACCTAATCTAAGAGAAGATTCAGTAGCATCCATTGTGAAAAAAAGTAATTTGAAGAATAGTACTATCAATTCATCTTCATCAATTGCCAGCCATGACTTACCCGGTGATGAAGCTCACAGTCATAGTAATGGTACTTCCAGTTCCTCGATAGTGTCTTCAAATAACATTTATATTCCTTCATCGGATATGAATAACAGAGTGGAATGCAAAGAAAATGTCAAAAGTAGAGTTTCAACCATCGAGAGAAATAATAATACGGCTCCTACATCTGTTGCTAGTAGTTGGCCCACCAGTAATGGACTAAATGGTGATGTTGAAACGAAAATAATTAAAAATGATATTAGCTCACCGTCCAAATTGGGACCAAGCAGGCCAGACTCAAGTACTAAACCATTTGGCTCACGAACCAACTTTTCATCATCTGGAAGTGGTATACTTCAACGCCCATTTTCTACCGAGGCTTCAAATTTGTCAACTACAAAATTAAAGGATGAAAATGTAGATGCTCCAAGAGTTCTCAAAAGATCACATTCAAATCCAAATCTTGCTCAGGTAGATTTTTATTTCTTTGTACAAAGTGTACAAACAGTCAAGTGTACAATTTCATCTTATTAAGAATAATGTGATTGTTCAATTATTGTCAATTAAGAAGTTTTTGTCAATTTTTATGAAATAGATTTCAGTGGACGATGGGAATGAGAACGAGGCATTCACTCCTTCATTTAATAGAAACTTGAAACCCTCTGCCAATCGAACTATTACGGGAGAAAGTCATCAAGTTAGAAGGAGAGATTTTCAAGCTATTCGAAGTGTAAGTTTTTAAATTAATGCTTACATAACTTATTTATTTTATACATTATATACATATCACCTGTGAAAATTTCACAATATCAATTTGTTTTTGCTGTTCTGTATAAATAATAACGTTTAACTTGTTCGTCTTTAGACTGAGAAAACTAAAACGGGTTTGAAGAATTTAGGAAATACTTGCTACATGAATTCTATCATGCAGTGTATTAACCATACAACGGAACTCGCGGACTATTTCCTTCGCCAAGAATACAGGTAAATACAATAAAATAAAAATGTGATGAAAAAAACTCAAATTGTCATATTGATGTGATAAATAGGAACCATTTAAATCAGCGAGGGACGACGAAAGGGGACTTTACTGAAGAAGTTGCTGCTGCTCTTAAAGAGATGAATTTGGGGCATCGTTGTATTGCTCTCCATGAGTTGAAGGTAAGGCTATTTTTAATAAAAATAAATATTAATACCTATTTTCAAGTATTACAAATTGAGAAAAGGTGTAATTTATAATTAATGACATTAAATAGTGTATGTTGTTCACAATTTTTTTTGTGAGTTATCTTACTATGTTAATCACTTTTTATAATTTTTCAGTCGGTTCTTAGCAGATGCTACAAGCCATTTCGCAAGTGAGTGAACTTTTATTTGACAAATTGAAATGTTCACTGTAGTCTTGATAACTTGATAATGTAATAGTATAACTATAAGTGCAATACTCATTCATGAATATATATTATATTTGAATTTCCAGTTACGATCAACAAGATTCCCATGAATTTCTCACATATTTACTTGATTGGATGCATGAGGACTTGAATAGGGTAATAAAAGAGATTCTATGTATACTTACAATTAACAGTACGTTATGTAGCATGATTTTCTGGCTTTTTCGTTTCTTTAACGGAAGACAGAGCTACATAAGTATATTTACATGTATTTAATGTGTTGTTTTATAATGACTTTTTTCATTTCATTTTATTTTTATTTTGTAGGCAGTAAAGCAACCTCTTAAAGAACAGAAAAATGATGACGTTAAAGATAATGAAGCTGCAGATAATGCATGGAGGGATTACAGGGTAAGATACAACATATGAAGGAAAGATGGTACAATATCAATATGAATGACCATTGAAACAAATTGTTCATTTAATTTTGGCATGTGTGTGCATAAATTTGATTACATTATTTTAGGCATCAAACAATTCCAAAATAGTAGATCTATTTTGTGGCCAACAAAAGTCATCGGTTCGATGTGTGACTTGTAATAAAGCCTCCAAGACTTTTGACACATTCTTCATTCTCTCCATTCCTATTCCAGTCAGTCCTAGTGGCAAAAAGTTCACTGTTCAAGTAAGTATGATTTCATGTTCTGTACTGGATATATCTAAATTTCAAATCTAGGATTGAAATACAGTATAACTATTAATTGTGGATGTGAAAAAAATGTCCTGCTCATAAATTTTTGTTGTAATTTACAGCAATGTATTGACCTGTACACATCTGAAGAAGAAATTAATGATTGGAATTGCTCTACTTGTAAAACAAAATGCAGGGCCAAAAAGAAAATTGACCTGTGGAGACTCCCACCATACCTGATAATTCATTTCCAAAGGTATCCTTCATTTAAAATATTATGCTTACTTCTAAAATAATTCAATTCATAATTTCAATTTCATAAAGATTATTAGTTTAAACTTGATTTGTGTATTATAAGGGGAAATCGTTCAGTATAAGTACTTACACAATAAAATTTTTATATTTTTAAAAAATTTTGTAGATTTTACCTTGAAAACTGGTGGAGGAAACGGTTGACGGATATTGAATTTCCTGTGGACACGCTCGATTTGAATTCTAAAACTCTTGGAAAGTTGTTTAGTACTGAAATGGATTACAATTATCAATTGTATGGTGTTTCAAATCATTATGGGACTATTGAGGGAGGACATTACACTGCATACTGTCGCAAAGAAAGGTGAGTTTTTTTGTAGCAACTTTTGTAGATTGAATTTTTTATATACATGAAAGATAATTAGCCTCAAATGCAAAAATGACACATGATTGTTTATGAACTATAGAAATTGGGCCAAGTTTGATGATTCAGAAGTTCTCAGCATTATGCCTCATAACGTGCCCACCTCTGCTGGTTACATCTTATTTTATAGCCGAAAAGATAGAGATAAGACTCTGTAGTTTTATTTCTGGTTAAATATTATAATTTAATTTGTTGATACATACATTTTAGTGCCATGTGTCATTCCGTTTCGACTTCGAGAATATTCGTTTATTTTAATGAAGCAATTGTTTACATGTAACTCGTTTAACCATTTTATTTATATAATATTAGTATAGACGATAAATATACTATAATAGATATATATACTATATATTAATATTAATTAGTTATTAATACATACAATACTTTCGCATATCGTTTTGACACAATTTAATTACCTTTATCATCATTTTTGGTCCATCGTTTTATTCAATAGATTAAATAGCCAATATGATTGTAGCACGGGTGATGTATAGAAATAGAACTAATTCGAGTCGACAAATTATTCTTTTCATTTTATATGTTATAGTAGTAGGGTCAATTGGGTAGTTTTTCCCCCTTTGTACTCATTTTCTATTTGTTTCATCGCTTAGCCTCAATTCTTTTCTCTTCTCTTTGTATGTAACATGCAAAAGTACTAACAATAATGTGCTGAAAGTATGTATTAAACTAATTAATTGTGATCATGATTTTCCAATTGTACCTTTTTACGTCAGCAAAGTCATTTTGTCAGTAAGAATTTTATTTATTGTGTTATATTATTTATCTACATATGATAGGAATTTCAAACATGCTTACTATTTCTTATTACTATACTAGCTATTGTCATTTTTTAGTTCAGTTCTTTCTGTGTATGTAGTATATGAGAGTTTAGTTAATAGAGCAGTCAAATGAGGCTAAACCTATGATCAAGTTTATTTGGTTTCTTCATTATACTGTCCTTGGTCTTTAATGACAATATGTCCTAACCCGTACCTTTATTCCATGAAGATAAACTACTCGATACATTGTAAATCCATGTTACAAAGTGTGGAAGTTTTCATTGCCTGATTCTGTACTTTTAATTTGGTCCCAAAATTCGAACCTCGGTTTCCTAAATTTATTATCCAATTCCAAACAACCTACCTAAATCACGAAATTATGTTTTATTAGTAAAATTTTTAAAATGGTTAATAATTTTGATTTCATTATGATGATAATGATCGTGATGTCACATTATGTAATCAAAAAAATCATACAAAGTGTTTAACTTAGTTTAGGACTTGATTTTGTCACAGTAAATAGATGTTATGGTGTGGTGGTGGTATAAATAAGTATGTGATATGCCCTGATCTGACTCTACTAAATATATTATTACAAATATAATTAAAAATACAGATAAATTAATAACTAATGCATGTAGAAGACTATTTAATTATTTAATTCAAATGAGAAATGAAGAAGAAGGAGAAAAAAAAGTTAGTTTATTTTGATATCATGGAGACAATAATAATTTGTCTAGAAATTACCTGAATACCTGAGTATATTTTGTAAATTGTTCAAAGTCGTTCGTAGCTTAGGTACTGGGTAGATTTTTCAGCAAATTTGTGTAGTAAAATAGAATTATAAAACATAAATAATATGCATTTACGTGTCTATTGGGGGCTGTCATATTAAGTAAGGAACGTAATGTCTTGTGAAGGGACAATTTTAGTCCCAAATTAAAATTCAAATATTTTCTGTTTTAAAATACTATCTCTACTATACTCTATAAAAGCATAATAACTATATTTACTACCTATTACTATGATTTTTCAAGTGTTGTGAAATCAGGCCTGGTTGTATAATCGTTTTAGTGAGTCTTGAATCATTGTGTTACAAAAATAATAAAAACAAAAATGTTTTGGATTGAAATAAATCAAACACATTTAATTGTTATTATTCTAATGCTATGTAAGTACTGTGATGATTCATAACTGATGATGACACTCAAAAATAATTGATGACACGGTGAAAGTAAATTTCAGAGACTTTCTTTAATCACTTTCATTTTATAACATAAACTTTTGCCATTTATATAGGTAGTTTAAATACACTTGAACAAGTTCAGAGTAAGTATACACCATGACATGAAACAACACACCTAATTTGGAGTGTTATAATTTTTAGTAATTATAACATGTTTTTAATTTTTCATTCATAATCATCATTATCGTAATTATAGAAGTAGCATTCAATGCACTTTGTTGTATGAATATACGAGCAGTATAATACATAAGTTATTTATAGGACGTTGTAGTTTAATCATCATCATCTGTAAATTGTAAATAATTTTAAAGACGACATTTTTAAAAAGAACACATAATATATTAATAACGGTAAGGTTAATTAGTTATTATATATAGGTATATACTATGTATATTATATATACGATCCAGATCAATCATACATAAATGATACAATTAATTATACATGTGTTTCATAATTGCTATAATATGCTATACTTACAATGACAATTGTTCATTCATTGTACAAAACAAACTACATAATTAAAACAATACATTAAATTATTATTTAGTAAGACGAAATAAATAAATGCGACCTCGGTTATATTTTAAATCAATTATACCTACACATTACACGTCTACGATGCGCTTTCGTACCCGACGTAGCTGACATAATACTATTTAATATAAGATTTAAGTTAATAATAATGAGTACAGCATTCTCTTGTAGGTATTTTTTAAAAAGAGATAAATGGTTTTTTCGTGTTTGGACTTGCATACTCTTAAGTTTCTTTCTTTTTTTTTGTTGTGTAGTTATGGTGTACTATCTACCTAAATAGAAATTGAAGACAGTTTAGAGAAGGCATTTGAATATCATATATATATACATATATATTTTTTCTTAATACATCTATCTTCTGTGCTTGTTTGCTTTCTCCTTGTCCTTTCCCTATCCTCATCTTTTACTATATTGCTCATTACATTTTCTCTACAAGGTCTTCTTCTAACCATTTTTTTTTATTCTTCGCAGGAAGGGGATAATAATAATAATATTCAATTCATGCACAGGTTTACAAGCAGTTTTTTGACACTTTTTACAATACATAAACTAGATTGAAAATGGCACTCATTTTTAACCATAACTGTCGTATATTTCAGCCAATAAAATTTTAATTTGTTATGAAGGTCGGTAGTGCTTGTACGTAATTTACCATGTAGAAGGATCGTATGTATAGTAACGCCATGGATTCTGTAGTGCGTAAAAATGTTGTACGATAATTAGTTTAGATAATGTACTTAGAATTTAAAACGACTGCATATTGAAAAATTTTTTAGGACCTTTTTTTAGTACAAATAGGAAAAATCACTAATTCTTAAAATAATTGTACAGTGTCGTAGTCGTATAGCTTGGTATTATATGGTAAGCGTAAAGCCGCAAAAATGAAAAAACCCATATTCCTAGTATTTAATGCTACGATGAATTGTACTTTAAAAGTCCTTGGGTGCTGCTGGTCCTAGAGCCTTTTCTTGACACGGAAGCTGAATCAGAATCTGAATTAGTTCGGTAGAGGCTATTTCCATTGACACTTGTGTGCTTGACAGAGTCACTCGGCATGTTCTACAACAATAAGAGAATCGATTTTGTTTTATATTTAAGCCATAAATTAGTACAATCACACTTTAGTAACAATGTTGAAATCAAAATGCATACCGCTTCAGGAGTTAGCCATTCTTTGGGTAGACATCTTTCAATCCATGGAATACAGGTGCTGAAATGTTGTAATTACAATTATGAACATTTTTCATTACAAAAAGAATGTCATTGTTTGCCGTTCACTTACCTCATGTATGCCAGCCGATTCACCCAGCTAGGAATTTCTTTCCCACACAACAACTGCAAAAGAAACATAATCATTTATTAACATTTATATAAACACAAAAAATAGTTTTTTTTCCTTATTAAATATGTAAATTTATGTATTTAATGTGTATTGACTTACTTGACACAATTCACTATAAATATAAAACAATTTCAAAATAAAACAAACAGATGAGTAACAGCTCAATAAAGTCAATTAAATTCAGATTTTCTTGTTTTAAAGAATAATATTTAAACTCACCTAGCAAAATGATTGCAATTTTTGTTCATCAAATGGTAATTATTTCCTTTAAAATCTCGACCCAAATGTGCCACTGCTTGTTGGACCTCTTCTTTAGTAAATGAAGTGCAACCAAGTTGCATTGATTCTTTGTATTTGTAATGATCTCCCAAGTCTTCAGAGTCCCTCGGTTGTACTGTTAAGAAAACCAAAACAAGAGGAAAGATTTAGTCCAAAAGGTATTCAAGTATGTACATAACTACTCATATTATAAGGTAAGGACACAAGTTTTTCGTTTACATTGTGATCGTTGATCAAATGACTTTCATTGTGTTTACATAAATATACAAGTGTCACTGACAGTGTCAGTCAATATAGTATAATTAATCAAGTAAAATTTTGCATTCATGTTATTGTTAAATTATAACCGTACTCTCAAAAACACCCGAGAAAGGAAACTGATGTCCTCCGTATGCATATTCTAAAAAAAAGAAAAGTCACACATAATTTTGTAAATCTTTGCAAGTCTTGATATAAATATGTGACATTATGTCTATAATATTTCAGATTCCATCTGATTATTTGTCATAATAGGAATTTTCAATTAGTGTGCTAATTCCCGTTAAAAAACAATATGTATGTCAACTAGTAAATAATTTACCTGTTCCATAAATTTCAACTCCTGAATGAAATACACCTAAGCCAAGGGATGACGTATAAGTATTGGTCCAGTACTACAGAGTCAAATAGAATTAATTTCAAACACATGTTATATATTTAAATAACAGAATTTTATAATTTCAAAAAGAAATTGAAGAACAATCTCACCATGTCATAAATGTTCAAAACAACGGGCGTTCGATTATCGTCCATGGTTTATTGAGTACTTTATAGCTTGCCAAGAACAATGAGTAGATTGACAGAGTCGTTCTCGTACGTTGCTCTTAATTGTTTTAAAAAATAAATATGTAAATGGTAATTTAACTAGTAAAATACACTTTCCGTTTTTAAAAAAATCAATTTCTGGAGTCTTAATGTTCACTCTCACTATGCATAGCTGCTGACGAGAGATTAAAGTTTATACACTAAAGAACTCTCAAAATAAACTACATTAATATTATGATGATGACGATGACCACTAAATAACTACGAAGAGACAAAAAATTAGAGAGTTTCGTCTTTCAATTGTGAGATTTAAAATCAATTTTAAAATGGAAGGGGGAAGTTTGAATGAGGAGGGGAGGAGCGCTGGAAAGTGACGTTAGCATGATAGAGGGGGGGGCAAAGGGGTACCGTCCGCCCGGTCTATG
>JAQIVZ010000508.1:0-63545 GCA_034700945.1 Arrhopalites spinosus
TGTGGTGACCTTGTGGTTTTTCTAAAACCGCTGACCCATCAACTTTATTTAATATGCACCAAAATTGTAGTTTAAAATTATGTTACTCGGTGCAAAAATGCAAATATCAAACGTTGTGGTCAGTGTGATAAGTGACACACTTTTGAATCAACTAAAAAACTAATGATTAGGGGTCATAGACTCTTCCATCACCCTTTGAAAATATTTGAAAGAAATATCTCAAGCTTCAAATCGAATTTATCAGTGGTTATTTATTTTTTGGTCTTTTTCAAACAAAATGTTTATGAAGACTTTTTGAACAATATAAACAACAACCTTTTTTTGTTCCTGTAAATCACTGAAAGTTGTTTTGAGAGGTTCAATTAAATTAAACCCCAACAAATTTTAATACTGTGGAGGTGATTAGGCCTTGATGATTTGCTTTCCAGTATTCTTTCCATTAAGGAGATCAATAAATGCCTGAGGCATACTGTCAAAGCCCTCGGAGACTGTCTCATTAACTTTGAGCTTACCCTATAAAATGTAAAAAAAGAATTAATAATTTTCAAAATATAATTAATTACTAAAATGAATATCAATTCTATACTGTTTCAATTTTTGGAGAAATTTTATTCTCTGCAATGTTTCCTTACCTCAATGATCCAATCACGCATTTGATTGATTCCATCAAACCATTCCTTCTTCCATCTCAAAACCATGAATCCCTCCATTCTGATTTGATTGTAAATCAAAGCATTGTAGTCAAAGGGAACTAAAAGTTCAAATTAATAATTATCATTTTTAATCATTTTAATTTCACAGATTTAAAGTGAAAATAATTATGTTTGCCTACCCATTGAGGCCTGAGACCTGTCGTTATTGTAGACAGTGATGGCTCCACACAAAGCTTTTTATTAAAAATACAAAACGTTATTATTATCAGTGACATTTTTTTTTACAAAATTAATTAAATTCTTACCAATGCGTCCCAACAAATTCATGTTCTTGGTTACTTGATAAGTAAAATCTCCTCCGACCTAGTAAATACATCAAAATTTGAAAATTTAAATCATATTGTGTGCTTGTAATTAAATTAAATTATGGCACTTACATTATCAAAATAACAATCAATGCCTTGTTTGACATGTGCCTTGAAAACGGCATCAGCATCTTCCGTCTTGTAATTGAAAGCATGATCAAAACCCAAATCTTTCTTTAACCATCTTAATTTATCTTCTGTCCCCGCAAATCCAATCACGGTCAATCCTAATAATTATAATTAATCCATAAGTACACTGAAGGTCACTGAAAATATTATTTTCTTTTAAAATTCCAACATTACCCTTAATTTTGCCAATCTGACCTGAAAATGAAAATAAACAAAATTAAATTAAAATATTCAATCCATTCAGTAGGAAGTTGACATGAAAATTTGTGGACACGGATAATTTACCAACAAGTGATCCCACAGCTCCTCCTGCTGCTGACACGACAAGAGTTTGACCCGCCTTGGGTTCACACAATCTCAATAAACCGAAATAGGCTGTATTTCCGGGCATTCCACATGCTCCCAAAGCATAAGAATCAGGGAGACCACGAAGATTGGGCATTTTGTAAAGAGTGTCTGGTCCTTGCTCTGCTGGACTTCCGGGCTTGGCAATGGTCAAGTCTCTCCATCCAAAACTTCCAACTACTTGGCTACCCTCTGGAAATTGAGGATTTCGGCTCTTGATAACTCTAAAGATCAAAATTATTAGTATTAAAAATTTCTATTAATTATTTAATTTATTAATGTCAAATGTGATTAACAGTGTATTTTTACACACCGTGCGACTTGACCTCCTGGAAAGGTTCCACCTGGTTGCATTCGGTCTGAAAAATACACAAATGTACATGTAAAAACCAAACTTAAACTTTAAAAAAATGCAGGAATTAAATATTCTATTTAAACTCACTTGAAAATCCTCTCATATAGGGGTCAACTGTATGCCATTCTCCTTTGCAGAGAATCTCTAAAATAATTTATTAACATTTTTTGTAATTATCATGCACACACATGTGTATTTATGATTAAAAAATAAATAAAATTTGATTTTACCGCCATCTTCAAGGGGTCGTAATTTTTCAGTGACGACTTCAAAATCTGTCAACTTGGGCATGCCCTGAAAATGTTGCTTTAATGTCCATTTCTTGGCCTCCATGTTTTGTGTATTTAGCTGAAAAAAGTCACTGGCTGAGATGAAAGAATTGGGGTCCACTCTGGTTGAGAGTCAGTCGGACAATGAGACTGAATGGGAGAATAATGGACAATTATGAATATTACTTTTTATCTATAACATGACTCTCCATGAACATTCTAGTAGTACAAGAGTGTTAGTAAATATGATGCAAGTGCAGACTGGAGAATATATAAAAGTTTTATCTTTTTAGGAGCATACGCTGATTATACCTACACAGATACACACACAAACTTCAGTCACGAGCTGAAGCTCTTGAGACTCAAGTTGAAACACACAAAAAAATTAGAACCAGTCAAATTCAACACTGAATTTTTTATAAACTCCAAAGTCTAACCATAGTTATTTAAACATTTTCATGTGTTGTATAATGCAAGCAAGGCCATTCGACTCACTGTAGTTCCATTTAAATGATGAGTTAACTTACATAATAAACATGCATCATGCATACGATTCACTGGAAAAGTCTTGAAGAAGATTTTTGTTTATGTATTTTAGTCTGTCAAATAATATGAAGTATGCACTTTTATTGGCAATGAAAGTTAAAACATATTCTTATTTTTATTTTAGACTATACACAATATTGGAATGAGAATTAAATGAAAATGAAGAGTTAAATTTAGTAAATTTAATTTACTAGTTTAGTTTGTTTTAATTTTTTCTTCTTCATTCAATTGAAAAAAATCTTTTTCTGGTTTTTGTCAAGTCATTGCCTATTTACATAAGCTTGAAATATGTGAAGGTTAGAATGGTCTGGAAACAAAAAATGGTTTTTGTGTTCATTCAGAGATTGTGAAGATGACAACTGACAAGATGACGACGCTTTTTTGTATTACAAAATTTACAATACATAAATACTGGTATAACTAATGTACTAATTGAATGACAAAATCATACATTTAGTCTTTAGAGTAGTTTTTGTTTACCAATCAATTAATTATGATTATCACAAGGAGGAGACTGATAAAGTCCCGACAAAAATGTCTTGCTTGATGTAAACTAAAACTAATTAAAAACGTTCTAATCAATTTTGGATAACTGAATGGTGTAATCGCACTCATTTAAATTATCTTTTATGATTTTTAAGTGACCGTCATTTACAATAAATAAGTAAGTAATTCACTGATAATATTCAGTGAATTTTTTTTCTGTCGGAAATTTAAAGTTACCCCGTGCATTTTGTATGGAAAATTTCCAGGGAAAGAAAATGGAATCTTTCTCAAAGTTAAAAATCCCATCACCCCAAATAAAATGTGCATTATTTGCTTCATTAGTAAACAAATAAATAACTTCAGTCGTTTAGTTAGTACTTACTTTGATTTAAAAATGCCAAATATGAAACAAAGATTAAATACTAATTTAGGTTAAATAAATGCATGGCCATGCATGAACAATGGACTAAAGGTCGTTCTGAGGGGGCGGAGGGGCCTCAGGGTATATGAGCTAATATCGAAATTTGAATATTAATTCATTAATAAATGCCAATAAAATTTGGAATTGTCTTTAATTTTAAAGACAAATTTTTTAATTAAACCATAAAAGATCCACGAGATAGACTACTGACCATCGGATATTTGCAAATTCTCGTTTTAACGGACGAAAAAACATGGAAGAAGTCACTTCTTAGAAGTGATTAAGTAGGTGACTCTGGCAAAGGGTCAGAGGCAGATTTTTAAGAAAATATTAACTTGTATTTTGAAAAAATCAGAAACTTTGTTTTGTGTTTTCATCCAAATTCTTCACATTTAAGAGGTCAAGGACAATTATGTGAAAAATGACGACGGTCCAACGATTCTCATTAAGGTGGGAGAATTTTGCTCAAAACATTCTTCATTCATTTGCCAATCTTCAACAAAATGACCATTTGACTGATGTTACCCTCAGTTGTGACGGGAAGAAGATCAAATGTCACAAAATCCTTTTGTCGGCTTGTTCTCCCTATTTCAAAGAGACACTTCGGGTAAGTTTAATAAACTCAGTGTATGACACAATAGGGACTATCGAAGGACTATCGTCACTTGACTCATTTGACTCTTTTTTGTACCTCACATTGTATTGTGTTTAATTCATTTAATATTGATTTTTAATTGCAGGAAAATGAGTGCCCACACCCGATTATCATTCTGTTAGGAGTTGAATTTGTGGACCTTGAAGCCATCTGTAAATTTATGTACAATGGTCAGGTCAATGTCCATGAGGATCGTCTACCAACGTTCCTTCAATCGGCTCAACTTCTCCAAATTAAAGGACTCACTGAGATGAACGAATCTGAGAAGGAAGCTCGAAGAAAATCGATTGGAGAGGTTCATAAATTATATTAATCATACATCATTTTATTTTTTATTTTCACTGCCAAAATTGTAATAAATTCTCTTTTACAGGGTCAGCATTGCACAAGTTTTGTGGCTCCAGTGGACAATAATGCTGAACTAGCCATCAATGAGGATGAGGGAGCGACTCAATCAGTTGTCGCCGTTGTTGGTGATGAGCCAGTCAATAATGAGGATCAGGACATAGGTTTTGAGCTCAATGGTGATGACCAAATTGGGACTGAAATTTCTGAAGTGAGTCTTCCAGAAGCGGCCACCCCTCCTGCTGCCGTAGGGTAATATAATTCAATATTGAAAGCTTTTTTGTCTGCTAAAAACTGGACAATTTATGACCTAAAAGAATGACTTTTATTTCTAATAGAATGACTCGACGTCGTAAGGTGGGTAAGCGTAAAAGAATTGTGAGACTGAAAAATAATTACCGACAACAAACAAATGAGGCTCTGTTGGATGCTGATGGTGGTCAAGTACTGGAAACAGTGTCAAGCTCAGTGGATAACGTGGATGAAAAACCGGAACGAAAATCCTTAAAGTTGGTGATGACATCAGTGGGGGACAGATTCCTGTGTATTCTTTGTGGACGTCATTTCAAGAACAAAAATGTTCTCTACAATCACAGGTGAGTGACTCTGAGTACTACTCAATACTTGTACTATTTTTGGCTATTAAATGTATGTACATACTATTATAATTTATAATTTAATCATTATAGTATAATTAATATTATTTATAAATAATCATTATAGGTCTGTGTATCATCGTAATAATCCACAATTGGCTTATGGATCCACGGAAGTTGTTCGTATCTTGAGAGACGATTGTAAGATATCTTATTAGTTTTACCCTCTCTCTAAAATGTCTATAACATTAATGTTGTCGGCCTTAACTTTGATGAAATCGCTTTTTTGCCAGTATGGATTTTTTATACAAAAAAATAGAATTTATTTCACAACATGACTTTTTTTTACAAGATTAGTTTTTTATACTTTAATTCCCTTAACATGTCTTGTTGTGACCAAACCTAATGTCATAATAAATTACGACTTGTGTGAATACAAAAACTTTATATAATATAGTTTAATATACTGTTTTTTAGTCTGCAACATTCTTAATTAGTATCGTTATTAAAAAGTTTCGATTTAGGCGGAATTGTCTGGAGATTCGTGAATAATCAAGAATGGTGTGGAATATCTGATAAATCTGGCATATCTATAGGCAAGCATGAAACAGACAAGGCTCCATTTAGCTGACATTGCTGACCAGACCCCAGCGAGATAGTAACTTGAATTGGCAGGCATCATAGCTTTAAATATAGAATATCATTTTATAATTATTTTCAAAATATTAGTACATTTCTTATCAAAACTAAAAATACACAAGTAGTATGTGTCAAAAGACTAAAGACTCGTCCTGTCAAAATTTTGGACAGATTGTACCCAGATGAGATAGGACAATTCAAAAGTACAATTTTGTAAAGACTGTCATTCCTAATTTAACTGACCTACGACGTCAAAAGATATGATTTGACACTTATTGAACTCTTTAATTTTGACCAGGGGTAGTCTTTTAACACACTGTGTGTTACACACATAAGTAATATTGTATATAAATGATTACACTTATTTGTTCAAGGTAAAGTCATACACTCTTTTTTTCAAGAGTGACTCCTCCTTAATTAAACAAATAAAAATAAAATAAACTTACGTATGTGATGGTAGGCTGCATAAATAATATACCAACAAGTAAATCCTAAAGATACACCAAAGGTCAAAAATCCAAAAGACGCAAGGGCATTTAGCTGTCCGATAGAATAGTAACTGGATAAGCGATTGTTGGTTCGAAGTAAACGCAAATGCAAACAAATCCCAGCAAACATGGCTTTAAAAACACAATAAAAAAAACAAGATAATGAATAGAACGAGCAAAAATAATTATATTTATTTCATTGTATTTATTAAAAATGTATAAGTAAATACCTGAGATGAGTCCCCAAGTTCCAGCATGATAATTATGAAAGTAGAATGTAAAAACTAGGAAGACAGATACACCAAAATAAACGCCCAAGATTGTTAGGGCAGTCTGTATCCATTCACACAGTTTTACATTCATTTTCATTAAATGTTGACAAAAACAACACTCGACAACAATCAACAAGGAGATGTCAATGTACAATTATTGATGGGGTCTGGAATGATGACTCAGATCTTGAATTTCATCTCTTGTTTAAATCCCCAACAAACACCAACAGCTCGACAACAAAAAATCTATGATGAAAAATTAAAAACAAATAAGAAACCACACTGGAATGTCCGATAAGATAACTTGTGTCGTGTCTAACACTAATTTGACAATCTTCAATATTATTTAACTTAGAATTTAATGTTTACAAACCGAGAATAAATATGAAAGGCAATAAGTACGATGTGGTACAATCACTTCGAAGGTATGTCTAACTACGATGTAATCGTAAAAAAAAGTAAACAGGAACAATTTATTGTATAAATGTAGAGGAAGGTTAATTAAAATTGTATCAACTTTTTTTATATGAAATGTAAAAGTAAAAGCAACACTACATATGTATAGTATTAGTTCCTATATTACTTAATATGATATAGGGAAACTGGTGGGTGATTCGAACCAAGTCGCTGTGCATGAAATGTTTTACTCGTTTAGTAAAACCCGAGTTGCACTTGCCTTTTTGTGTGTAAGATAACTTACATATGTAAGACAGAGCGTATTTTTGCACTAGCTGACTTAAGTAACTGGGGAAATAAAAGATTTATTTTGACTGGAGGAAAAAATTTGAGTTTAAGTGAGCGAGGGACTCAAGGATGGTACAAGAATGGCGAAAAATGGTCAAAGGATAGGAAAAACTTTGACATACGTAGGTGAGAGTCATTTGCACTAGCCTTTGTGTCAAACTTAAGTAAGTCAACTCTCTTACATACGTCAAACATTCGTAGGATAAACGTTGTGTAAAACTCCGCCCCTTTTACTTATGTCAAGGTTTTTGCACTAACCATTTGACTTACATATGTAAGATAACTTACATAAAAAAGGCAAGTGCAACTCGGGTTTAAGTAAATAGCCAAAAAACAACATAATATACTTATGTGGCTAATCATTGGGGCTTGACCCTAGCCAGAATTGAATTAAATGCAAACTTTAAAGGTCTTTGTACTTGTTTTGAACAATTTTATTTTTTCCCCTTTTCCTTAGGGCTCACGCTGTAAAAACTAATAAAAAATACATTATTTATGACGCTGAACGCTTCACAGTTACAATTCAATTCGTTTGTGACACATGATTTAGATGTATTAAGTTAATTATAAATATAGAAATTTAAGAATAATAAAATAGTACTAATATCACAAGAAATGTATAAACAATAGTTAATAGTGGCCTCAAGTCGTAAAAATATAATAATACTAAAAAATTATACAGTGGGAAAGGTACTTTTACAAAATGGGGGAGAATAGGAATCTGATCACATTATTTTAATCACTGTCATTTGTCAAGTCAACTATTATCTGATCTGCACTGTCAGGTTCAAATAACTGTCGACTTGTAGAATTAATAGAAGAGACAGGGGAGAGAGTGTCAAGATGTGGAAGATTTTCAAGAGAATTCTCTAAACTTTGAATATCTTTGGACTGTTGCATTGAATTTTCTTCCTGGTGACGAATTATATCGGCAATGATTTCTTGAGAATTATCTCTACTACTGTCACTACCTTTCCGGGGTGAGGGAGAAAACTGAAAATTCCACTTGTCATTACTATTTGTTTTGAATCGTTTTCGTAGCATTTCTCCATCCTCATCGTCACTGCTATCTCCAGACGACATTCCCTCATCCTTACTGTTGTCTGCAATCCCTTTCATTCCAAGTTTTGTCTCATTGTTGGAACATTTTGGCATTTCATATTCATTTATATAGTCTTGGAATTCAAATTTCCATTCACAGCAATTTCGTAAAGAATCGTGTACCTACAAAAAAATGATTGTTAAAAAAATTATCTACTGTAAATTATTTGGCATTTTTTAACAAAAATAATAAATATGTCTTATGTCATACCTCTTTTAAAGTACCGTTGTATGGTTTAACCAGTGGGGTGACAATGTTTGGTTTGAGGTAATCAATCATTTCTGCAATTTCTGTGAGGGAAGAGTGCATAGCGTAGCAAACATTTAAATACCGACCTCGTCTTAAAGTTGAGGAACGTTCCTCTTCAGTATTAGTAGATGATGACATCGTGTACCACATGGACGCTAATCTCACGACTATGAATTCTTTGTCTGCCATACAATCCTATAAAAATTTACAGAAACATGAAGAGAAAAAAAGGTTGAGTATTTTTACTTTTGGATTTTTTTTTCAAAAAATTAATAGGTATAGAACTTACTTTATTCCCACAAAGATGAAAAGGTGTAGAGGGATCTAATGAGACACAATCTCCAATCACTGGAATTTCATCATAAATTGCATATCGTTCTTTATCAACGTGAATTTTTTTCCCAAACGCTTTATACAACTCCAATAAAATGAATTCATGGGCAAATTTTGCTACGAGAAAAATTAAAACAAAATAATTTTTGTAATGTAAAGTATAAGTACACAAGTTATGCAAAAAAAAAATTTGGTAAGTTATTCATATTACCAGCCATTGAAATTTGGACATAATAATGTTCTCCCTTATCAATCCAATCTCGTATATGCTTCATTGCATCATCGAAAGCATTTCGACGTTCAGGAAAGAGATCAGCAGCCTTGGAACAAAAGGTAGTATCAACATAGAGATGATTAATTGTCTTGATTTGACGTTCAGCTACAGGTCCCACATGTAGATGTTGAATTTGATTTAAATCAGACACTTTTAATCTACAGTCCCCCGTATGTAGAATTCTTAATGATTCTGTCTCAAATAAAAACCTGTATCAAAAAATTATAATGTCAGAATGTAAAATATGTATGATTATATAGTTTAGTTTAGTCATATGCTTACATGACTGAGCCTGGACAATGACCAGCAGATAATAAAGTTACTTTGACAGAACAGTTATTAGGAATATCCACCACAAATGGCTTATCCGCATCCTTCGGAATAATTTTATTTGCGGCTATTAATTTTTCGATCCCTTGTTTTCCTCCCAAGTAACGATTAAAATGACGAACAATTATAGGTGTAATTCCTACAAAACAAGAAATAGTACATTAGATATTTACTCGTCGAATTAAATTGTAATTTTAAAACCATTATGAAAGAGATTAGCCCACCTTGACAATATAGACTTACGTCTGGATGCTTCAGTCTTCTCATAAAGGCTTCAGTTTCTAATCCTACCATATGATCTATAAATATAAAATATATTTACAAATGTTGTCAATTATTTAGAAAATGAGAATCGAAATTAAATTGAAATATTTATTTACCTGTGTGAGCATGTGATAGGAAGAACACGGTCGATTTCAAGTCATCTTTAACAAAGCGATCGATACAAATTTCTGGGATTTCCTTCAATGGACCGGCGTTGACATTATTGTCACCGTAATGCATCTCAAACTAACTACGATTTATATTTTATATGTACAAATGGAATTAAAAAGTAAAATAAATTAAAACAACACAATAGATTTTTCATGACAAGGATTACTCAGAAAGGCGGGACAGGGATAAGAATTCTTGAAGAGAAAAATGTGAGTTTAATTTTTAATCTCATTTAGCTTAACTCAAGTTTAACTGTAGTTTGAATATGATCATTTCATTTCATAAACAAAGTTCCGTTTCAGTAATATCCATTTCCAGAATTTGTTCAACTTTTTACTGTTCTTGTTTTGTGTAGAAAATGGAGCAATTAGAGGCTAGAGAAAAATTCCGGATTGTTGGGACAGTAGAAAGATTAAATCGTCATGCAATGGCCATAGGTCAAAATGGAAAAACTCGACCTGCCAAGAGTGTCATTCAATTAAAACCGGTTGGTGAGAGTCAATGGCAAATTTGGATTTCGAATGCAAAGGATCTTGATGGACAACGATATGATGTAAGTTGTAGAATTATTTTTTGACTCATCATGAGTCACTCATGTCAAAGTAAAAAAATTATTGGAATTTTATTTTTGTTGTCTATTTTTAGGTGACAAGTATTCAGAAGCTCAGGACAAATTTTGTCAATGAAGGAAAATTGACAATTGAGTTACAACAACCACCTTTGAATCTGATGTTCCGAGATTGCAATTCAGAATTATCATTCCTTGTTCAAAAATTACAACACATTGCAAAAACTTCTGATAAACTGAAATCAACAGCGTCATCGTCATCATCCACTGCTACCACTTTGTCCACTCGGAAAAGCTGTGATAAGGCTCTCAAAGTGGCCACAAGAAGAGAAAATATTTCACCGTCTTCAAGTCAGAGTCAGACAGGAAAAAGTGAAGATGTACAACCTCGATTGTTGAAAACTACATCCAGCCTAAATGTTCTTGGGACTGATTCAATGAAGGAGGAAAAGATGTCAACTAAAGAAGTTAGTCGTGGTGTAAAACGGGCATATAGTGACATGACAAAATCAGAGGCAACTAGACTTAGAAAAGTTCTCCGTACGAGTACAACCAATCTGGTGGTCACAGAAAGGTCAGAGTATCCTTTGAAAGGACTATCAAAAGACTTGCAACGAATTGTATTTCAAAATATTCAACTACGACGTGTCGATACTCGTCTCTCTGACTTACTTCACTTGAGAGTTCTCTCTCTTGAAAATAATAGAATTTCTGCCATTGAGCCGGTAAGAATATTACATAATCAAACATGTCCATTCAAATACGTCAATTTGTTCTGTGTGTAATGATTTTTCTTTCTCCTTTTTTACAGTTGGCAGAGTTTAAAAGCTGTATAGAAACTTTAAATTTGTCCAATAATTTAATTGAAAACATTAACGAGACTGTTTTTCGTTCTAAGGGATTATCCAAATTGCAACAATTGAGCTTAAACCATAACAAAGTAAAAAAGCACAATTTCATATTATTAATGTGCTTTTATTATTATTTCATTCTTAATGTATGATAAATTTTCTAATACTTTTTTTTCATATTTATTATAGCTGAGGTGTCTACCAAACTCTATTTGTGGGTTGCAGTATCTGAGAGATCTTCAAGTATCCAACAATTCTCTTCTTGTACTACCGTATAATCTCCATCAACTGTCAAATTTGACGTAATACTCTTTTTATCTTTTTCTTTTTACATAAGAAAAATTGATTATACAGTTACAAAATGGCTAAATTAACTTGAACCATTTTACCTTTGCAGAACATTGAAAGTAAATGACAACAAGTTGAAGGTACTTCCATTACCCATTTCAAAATTGCAATTACGTCACTTGGACGTCTCCTCAAATCTATTATCAAGTCAAATTGAAGTTCCTCGAAAAGTTCAACTGGATGTAGAGCCAACCCTTTTTGAATTTGCTGCTGCAGCACTTTTGAGCCACATCTCTAAAGACAAAAAGTGTGCATGTTTTTACTATTCTTGTAGTCATATTTTATTGTGCATATATAATTTGATTTCATTGCAAGTGCATTTCATGTCTACACATGATAATTTAACAAGCTACTTCTTTTTTTATATAGGAAACGGAAAGATGGAAATAATCGACAACAGACAATTGATGTATTGGATCCAGCCGTCGTCCCCAAGAGTATTGGCGATCATTTAAATATTAGCAAGTATTGTATTCGATGTGGTGACTTTCATATACGCTATACCATACTCTTTGCTCACACGAGACATGATTTTGCTCAGGAGGCCGTCAACTCTTTGGGTGGTGGATACATTCCAACTTCAAAAGTTGTTTGTGACAAGTGCCTTAAGTACGAAAATGTACACCTATAGAATATTCTATAACTTTAATAGACGTACTTTTATAACTTTTATAAATAATCCGACTGTTGTGATTCACTATTTTGTATACATTTGCAGTTTTTTTGGAATAAATGAAAAAAATGTTTACTTATATTTCGTTTAGTTCTATCTATTCTTATTCATGTGTGCTGTTTAGTTTATTCATCAGTTCATCTCCGTGAAAAAAAAAATCTTAGAAAATCTCTAAGAAAACAGTGCACGTAGATTTCCTTGTCGGCATTTGCATTCGATTTGTGCCCTGTCATTTTAATTAAATTTTGTTTCTAATTTTCTCAGTATTATTTATTTAAATAATCTGTGAAACTTCTACAATGAGTCAACTCAAGTCCTCAGAATATGGTACACCCAGTCCTATGATCTACGGGTAAGAATTATTTGACCTTTTTATACAAATTAGTCGTAAAGTTCATGTTTGTATGATTCGCAGGGTATTTTTGTGCCAAACTTTTATTTTAATATTGATTCAAGTGTTTACTGTGTGTCATTTTCAATTTCAGTCTTGGAGCAAACTCTAAAGCAGGAAATCTTGTGTCTTCCCATCCGCTTGAGTCATCTGAAAAAACTGTAAGCTGATAAATAAAAACATTTTTTTGAACATTTTAATTTTCTGTACAATTTTGACGAGTTTCAATGTCTGCAATTACATAACCCATGTGCTTTTTTAATTACAGTATTTACAGAAAAAAGAACATCAAGAGTATGCTATGCTCCGTAAAATTCAAGGTATTAACTTTTATTGAATATTGTTGATTATGGCGTTAATTTTTTGTGCCAATGTTTACTCGTATTTTAATGTGTCAATTTTTCTTTGTTATGTTCAAGGGTTACATGCCCCATTGAGACTTCAAATGGAGAGAAAAATAATTGCAAAGACGGGTCACCTGCCATTCCTCCCACGTTATAATGCCTCATTAGATGTACTTTCAGGTAAACTCAAAATTTTGTATTGTCTTCATCCCCAGTGGCCGCATTTATAGCTGAAAAATGCTGATCATTGTAATAAATCTGTTTTTTTCTCTAATAGGACGAGATGAGTTGATCACCTTTGAAGATTTCTTGGGTCATCCACACGAGCCAGAAAATATGGGACAACCTCATGCGATGGTGGAAAAACATATGTTTGGTTTATTGTAAGAATACCATGTCATAATTAATAATTATATCTCTTTAGTTTACATTCATTTAATATTTGTAAACTTGTGTGTAAGGAAAACCGTTAATATAAAACTCATACCGAAATCTTTTGATAATACAAAAATACACGAAATAAATTGAACACTTTGATTCACATTTATTTGACAAGTTGATGAAATACTAAAATTATTTTAATACATTTTTTGTATGTACATACACCGCTAAAGTTTCTATGAGTGTAAACCTTTAATGAGATTGAGTCTAAGCTAACATGATTATTGACAGAAACTAATTAAGCTCAGAACGAGTATAAACTGCTTTTTGAGATAAGCATACATAGAAATTACCCATGTACTACCTTCATTAATATTGAAGTGAACTTGGCAGTCAAAATATGGTAAGTAAATGAGAATCAGTTGTAGAGTCAATCAGTATATGATTATTCTCTTGTTGCATATCCGTCGTAATTATTCTTTGAATTTTAAAATATACTGTGTGTCTATATTGAGAATTTTATAACAAAATTTTTCCAAGATGACATTGATTCAAAAAAGAGTTGTGATCGTTGCAGTCATCTCAATGGTGAGAAATTCATCAGTACATATTATTATAAAATAATTTAATTTATCCACACTATAAATAATATTATTTTGCATTGGAACAGTTCAGTGGCCTCTCAACGCTCATTTCTTCTGGTCACATTTTTGTCCAACGTCTTACCCTTCCAAGTAAAAATGTCACAAACACAGCAGAAATAACCCTCACGACCCCTTATCCCATTCCCATTCTGAATTCAACAAATGAACGAAATAATGAGACTTCAACAGAAGCTGATGTATTCCTCACTACGGAAAACACTATTGAATCTAATATGTCTGACAACTCAACAAAATTACATTCAAACAATTCTTCCCATATTGCAAAAATAGCATTTTTATCCAGTGTCAAACAAAAATGGGCAAATTATCGTCAAAATTGGAAAAATTCAAAAACTTTTGTTCTCGCTTCCAGTGCCACCGTCTTTGTTGCCAGTGCCTTACAGTTTCTTGGAGCTCTCGTCATGATAATTATGGCCGCTAAAACACTGGTGAAAAATACTTTTTATACTAAAATCAAAATAGTTAATTAATTCAACATTAATTTACAGGGTCTCCAGGTATTTCATCGTTGGACACTCTATTGGACCATTGTTAATACTGTAATTTGTCTTGTCTTTATTGCCGTCGTAATTTGTAATGGAGTCTTCTCAGGGGATCCTGAATCTTCAAGTCGATCTAGGGACAAGTCCAAGGACGAATCCCTTTTTGCTTTCCTCACAATACATATTTATAATGTCATATTGGCAATTAATGCTGTCATTGTCTTTATAATTATTATTATCTCAAGTTGCATTCTCCGACATTCAAAGGGAACTTCACAACCACAAAGTAGACGAAATAGTCCTTCTACAAGTAACCCTTCTCATCGTGTCAATTGACCTTGACCTTATCTCCTGTTTATGTTGTTTTTATTTATTTGTTTTGACAAAAAAAATGATTGTTTCCACACAGTAAAAAGTTATAATGTAAAAATAATGTTCTTGTCATTTACTCATTATTTATTTACTACCCCTGGTTCCACTCGTCAGGTCAACTGTGGAGCGTAAAATGTCTGATTAGTATATCGACCAGGATTTGTACATAAAATGATGTAAAATTCTTTTGATCCTTCCTTTGATTATCTCACTTTATGATGCTTGACATGAGATTAAGTAGAAACAAAGCAAAATGCATCTCACATATATTTACTTTTTGAGTACAATTCTTGTCTCAAAGTACAAATCTTATTAAGTCTTCTCCTAAGTACATTTTAGTATACGCGAGCGTCAATTTGTACTTTATGAGACCGTCTAAAGAAGACGGCAAAAATTGTAAATTACTTTTCTTCTTGTCATCTTATTTTTTGCCTCAAGAATTCTTAAAATTCATCAACCCGTTGCAGCCTTTTTTTGTTGTTTTTTTCTTTTTTCTCTCTGCATAAAGTCTTTGCCCTTCCGTTGGCCATTTAACTCTGATGATTTCAACTTCCTTTTCAACACATGGAATGTACATGTCTCAATCATCCCAACTTGAAAAATTAGTAAAAATGTTAAGTAAACTTGATAATTAGATTATCATGTCAGGCTTGAGATGCCGTTCAAAATGGGCTTAAGTAATGATAAGTGATTACATTAGGATTTTAGGAATTTTTTGTGGAATTACCTACGCCGTTGAAGCAAGTACACTTTAGATAATTAAACATTTTTAGGAAACAGTTAATTTTTAGAAACATTTTTTTCCCTTGATGTAATTTCGAGCCCACTCCCTCAAAGGAATGACCGGTGGCAATCATAGTTGTTTCGGACAATGTGAATTCTATCTAAGGGTCTCGTCGCGTCAGTGGACACTACATGCAGAAATCAAAATGGGCCCAAGATGAGATCAAAAGATTCATCTATAGATGATGTAGAACAATACAATTATGCCTTTATGAATGACATGCAAACCATGAAGAGTTTTTCAGTTGTCTTCAGTTTTTTAATGGACCATGAAAACGATTGGAAATGTAGACACCCTTTGGTAAATAGCGGTGACAAAATCAAAACAGTCAAAAAATTATTTATTTTTAATTTACATTTTTGTTTGTCAAAATCTCTCTAAAATGAGTCACAAACAAGCCTTGGATTTTGGTAAAGCTCGTTCCTTTTTTCATAGGTAAGGAAACCTTTATTGGCATCTTGGGTACTAATCAAACTTATCTGGAAAGAGGTTTAATTGCCCAAGAGTTTTTTTAGGTCAATTTCGTTCACACGGATAAATGTGTACAATTAAGATAATTGTTTTTAATTGTAGGTTTGGAGCCGAGTCTATTGAAGAGGAAGAAAACAATGCCCATTATCATCCGAATTTGGAGTTGGATCCGAAAGTCTTGAGCCGAAGACAGAAACAAATCGACTACGGGAAGAATACGAAGGAATATAAAAATTATGTTGAATGTGTTCCCTTGTGAGTATTATTTATATGACGCTATACTACTTTAAGTAAATGATTGTTAATTATGTAATTGTCAAGAATTTTATTTTTATTTTCAAGTGAAAAACGAGGTCCGTGTCATCCTAAAACTCCAGAACTTCCACGGAAGTACAGTAGACGAGCATGGGATGGATTAATCAAGGTTAATTGAATAATTTGAATAATATATATGCAATAATTTTAATTGATTCTCTAAATTAAACTTTAATTAAATGACAATGATATTTTTACCTACATTTATTAAAATTTAAAGAAGTGGCGACTGTCCCTTCATCGTTGGACATTCCCGGAACCCATCAGTCTCTCTCAACACCAATTTCAAGATAATAATAACAATTATAGAGCCAGTTCCTCAATTGAACAAAATCACCATGTCTCTGAATCCACTGGTTATCCTTCGGAATTTTTGCAGGGATTTCAGCATCGATTTGAGTCCAATTCTCATCATGATCACTTTACACAAAGTGGACAAAGTCAACCATTCTATGATCATTCTGGTATGGATGCAATGCAGTATCAACTATTTTAAAAATAATGTTAAAAAGAAATGTACATTATCTTATGTATATAATGTATATATGTATGCTTATGTAAATGTGTACCTATGATTGAATGTGAAATGTAATTGAGATTGGAAAGTGCAAATAATAATACATACAAGAGTCTGATCATAATTTCGGGTTTTCTAAATATTTTCAATATTTATTCCTTTAGGGATGAATATATTTTTGGATATATATTATTTTCAGAGGAGTATAGGTACATTTATAATGTATTATACCATTATTATTTTTAATAATATAGAGGAACAGTTTATTTTTGATTTTTTTTTCTCTTTTCTCCGTAAAATGAGTTGGGGACTTGTAGTTTTAGCTTGGAGTTAAGTAGTGTGGCGAGCCACAATCACAATGCAATACCAAAAAATCATACTCACAGTAAACTACATACTAATAAACATAACAAGAATAATTATTTTAGCTAAAAAACTAGAGCAAAATTATATAAAAAGAATTATATAATGTACATACTTGTCTCTACACGATCTCCTTCGCACACACACAAACATTTTTGAGTGACATAGACATTTAGCTAATAATAATAATTTATAAATAGTAGGACGACACAACAAGATGTATAATCTTTTTTAAATATAGGTAATAGGTGTGCTACTCTAAATTTATTCATAATAATAATAGTATTATTATTATATTTGTAGGAGTTTAGTTGTCAAAAATAATAGTTGCGGTTATTTCTTTTCTCTCTCTCTCTCTAAACCACATCATATGCGTATATATGTAAATATATAATCATATTATAGACAACATAAAAATACTTTGACCTAGAGTAAGCATTGGACTCCGAATTCTGATCTAATCCCAAGTGATCAAAAAAACTTCTCTCCGGCTCCATATTTTGGTTTCAATACTGATTCGGAGTCCATTACTGTATTTAATTCAATCAATAAATCTCTAGTCCGCCTTGCCTTGAGGATACAGCGTTTGAGTGACTTCAATATTATCTTTGGGTATATCTTTGTCTCCCCATCCCCATACTGAGTGTTCTTTATCATGATGATGATGAGAGTCTGGCCTTGACCCATCCCCTGTCCTCTTAACCCTTTGTTCAACAATATTTTTAGGGACAGTCTTCAAGTCATAAGCCCATCCGATGGCCGCAAAGAAGTCCACGAATGCTTTTGTCAGATTCCTACAAAAATGAAACAATCAAAATATTAATAATTTCAAGAGAATAAATTCAAAGTGATAGATCTCCAAAGATAGCACGCCAAAAGGTTAAACTTGTATATTTTTACCATGTATATTGACCCAATTCAGCCGTCTTGTAATCCCAAGGGAAGACGTGATGGTAATTGTGCCATCCTTCTCCAAATGCCCAGAAAGCAACAGACTTATTTTCAGCCGGATTGATTGTCCTATAGAAATGAGAAACCATATTTTATATTTTCTATACAAATAACATCAAATCAATTAGATCATCATAATAACCACAAAGTATTAAAAAATCATAACATCTATCCTTACTGTCAGTACTTAATGTCTGTTGAAATCTCTCTATTTCTGGGATATTTTTTACACACATTTCTCTCTAGGGACTAGCATGTGATTGTTATCATAATATTGTACAATAAATAAAATAATACTTGGTATACTTTTTGTACGTATTCACTACTTCTATACTTGTTCTACAGCAAATTTTCTCTTGCTATTCTACTCTTTGACGGTGGCTACTTCTCACGATCAACATCAACACGCTCCTATCACACATAGTCCATGTGAGTGCCAATAATGGAAATTGTATTTCAGTGCATTATTCTTTGACTTGAACGTGAAATGTTGATACATACAACCACACAATGTATATCCATGTAATACTATTAAAAGGAGCACGCGACAAGAGCATGAGAGAGCGGATGAGAACGGGACGATTTATTTTTTTATGTAAAAAAAATATTTCATTCAAATGATGACTCGTCATTGTCATTTCCCAGTCCTATATGCATAATATCAAAAGTCTCATCCTCTATCTCTTTGTTTCCTCATCAAGCATGTACTTTATTTTAATTTCACTATTTACTATATAGAAAATTGTAGACATTTAAATATGTATTAAATATTAATTACTCTAATCGATGATAGTAGTACAACCTTAATTCTTCCTCATTGTCCTACATTGTAGTGTGAATTATTATAATTTGGCTACCATAAATTTCTCTCTGTGTATTTTTTCCGTTTTGCTAAATAAAATTTTGTGATTTCTATCACCATATTTTGTTTTGTACATATTAATACTAGATTCTAGATGATATTTCATAAATATGCTGCTAATTTTGTAGTAGAAAGTTGGTATACTTACTTATCGTATGGTTTAGGACCCCACATGTGTGCAGCACTATTGACGAGCCAAGTAATGTGAAGAGTGAATGCATACCGAGCAAGGGAACAGATGAGAAAAGCACCCATGAGAGACTCTCCCCATAATTTCCATGGAATGACGGCTGGGAGAACGAAACAGATAATGAGGCCCAAGGGAAGATGATATTTTTTCTGGAACATGATGATGGGATCTGACTCAATGTCTGACATGTCCATTGTCTTTCCTTTGACTCGGACCAAATCATGCTTTCTACAGAGGAGCCAACCAATGTGGGCAAAAAAGAAACCTCTTTTGGCATTATGAGGATCAGCATTCGTCTCTGCATATTTGTGGTGAACCCGATGATCTCTGACCCATTCCCATATCGAATTCTGCGGACAAAAATGTACTGCATTATTGATTTTGTAAAAATTATGAGGATTACGACTATGAATCAATTGTACAAGGAAGAGGAGTACAATTGAATGAGCTTCATAATTATTTATACAAGTATGATTCTCATAAATTACATAATGATTTTATAACTCATTGCATTATAGTATGTATTTGTAAGAAATATAAAAGAGGAAAAAAGTCTTGTGACTTTTTACATAATGTGTACGTACCTGGAAGGCGAGGGTTTGCATAAAAGCCAGTATAATTTTCAGTGGAGTCTTTGCTTTGTAAGATTTGTGAGACCAACAACGATGTGCTCCAGCAGTTATTCCCAGTCCACCCCAAAAATGTAATACCCACGCTACATGGACACAAAAATAGAGGAAGATTCAGTTAAAATTGTTCATCTCTTTATGCTCGTACATAGAGTATTAGTATGATGTAATAATATTGAATAAGAAAATGTAAATTTGATCAAAGTTATAAATAACACTTGATGATTCTTTCTTACCAAGACCTAAAGTTTGCCATTTAATATTGCCAGTGACAATGAGGTAGACACCATATAGAACAGCAAGATGTAAATAGGCAAATATGAAAACATTTCGCCAAACAATATCAGGTGGTGGTGGAGGATCCTCAAGTCCTTGTAAATTATTGATACGGTCCAAAAAAACATCCACTTTAATTTTGTCACCATTCTCATCAAACTTGTCTTTACTCTCTTGTTGACTATCACTCCCTAAGCCATTAGTTAAAGTATGACCATTCCTCTTTACTATATCACCATTTCCTTGATGTGTATGTATATCACTTTTTTGGGGAAGAGATGTGGGATTTTCACTGGTCATCTTGTCTGATTTTGATGTTATAATATTACTCACTGGAATTTCAGCCTCCATCTGATTCTTTTGAAGTACTAAATCTTCTCTCATTGTAATCTTCTCGACAAGACAGTTCAATTTATTTCAAGTTGTCACCTTCACAATCTTCAGGTACAAAAAAATGGATTCTCACTACAGCAACAAATGAAGTTGTCACGAAAAAAAAATCACTCAATTTTTTTTGGCACCGAACCGTGGTTAAAAATTATTTTGATTATTAAAGTACCACAAAACTTGGTTTAAATAATTAAATGGAACAATATTCAAAATCTTCACAATAATAATGTAATATTACTTTGGTAAAACTTTTACTCTAGCTGCTGGCAAGACGGTTAAGTTGAGAATGAAAAATATTTAGCTGAGAATTCAAGTTTAAATAGTTAAACTTTTTGGTAGGAGAGTTGGATACAACACAATCACGTAAATGTAGTTAAGTTGGTATAATGGTAGATTAAATAATTTAGGAAGACAAAAAATTGAGTTCCGTCCCTCACGGAGGTTACGCTGAGTCTGTGAAAATTTTTGGTTTTCTCTCTCTCTCTAACCGGCAAGCAGTTTGCATGTGACGAGTTGATGATTTTCCCCAGAGTTGTCTTTTGGCTAAACACGTTGACTAGTACCTATGAACATGGATCACACCACCAATATTTTTTTATTATTTTTTTACATATATCTCCTTTAATATTATACAAAATGACACGAGGAAACAAAATGAGTATATTAATGGAAACTACTTACTAAATATTTTTTACGTTGTGTATTTTTTTATGAACTCAAACCGATTCCACGACCTTTCCCCGTGATTTCATACACTCTAATTTATTTAACTATTTTGTTACTGTACATTTAATCATATTTATCACGTTTCTAACTTTTCATGACGAATGACTATGCAAATTTCAAAAAAAACCCAGCTGAAATGTTTCCTCTCATTTGAGAAAATTATGTAGTAATACTTAAGTAACTGGAAGAAATTATGAAATTTTCAATCTTAATTTTTACCAGTCATATCATATGTATAAGATTACAGATTGTACAATTTCAAGAAAATAATTGTGAACATTTTTCACTGAAAAAGTCAAAGGTAATAAGTAAGGTTTGTCAATTTGCCAATTCTAAGCACAAAGATCCAGCATCCAGATAATGGATGGATTTTTATGGATAAGATTACAATATTTCATCGTTCCTATCAAGTGATTCACAGATACACGTGTACGAGTTCTCACGTTGTCAATTGAGCAGTTTTAAAAATTTGCATTTTTACGCTAGTCAACGGCTCAAAATTCGAAAAAAATCTACACAACTAAGTTACGAAAAGAAAAATAACGAGTTTAGCATGCATATAGTGCACAACTTGATATTATAATAATACAAAAGTATATAAATATAGTCCATGTACACGGGACCAAAATGTGCACACTGCATATGTGCACACGAGTGTACATATCGATCAGGCAAGCTGTGAAGCTAAGGCCACGTAAACTTAACGTGGTACAGGAGGTATGTAGTAGTATATATATACAATATGTGCGAATAATATGGAAGAGACGAGTAAGTAGAAAATAAGTTAAGGTAGTTGCAAAGCAGAGACAGTCTCACATCACGCCACAATCTAAAAAGTCGAACCACCATCAGGACTAACGAATGAACAAAAAGTTGTGGGTTAAAAGGAATCAAGTCAGGGCTCATAGCCGTCCTACTCATTATATACAATGTACAATGTTAATGTACATAAACCACGAATTTTACAATCGACTTTGAACCATCTCAACATTATATATTTTTTTATTATTTTATTCTCTCCAGTATCTGTATCATATCCAACCATCCCCCCTCCCTCACTAACTCTTGTACGCAGTCATTTCCTTTACAAAATTTTTTCGTCTTTTATTGCATAAAGAAATACATAATAATATTTATTTTTCTGGAGGCAACAAAAATATTTGACGACAAGAGAGAGAGAGAGAGAGAGAGAGAGAGAGAATTTTTTACAGTGGACAAAGTATTGATTATTTTAATAATTCTCTATTCTATTGTTTTTTATGTTTCGAATTGAGGAGGTCATGTCAATTATTTTGAATTTGCATAGTTCAGAGCCAAGTTATTTAGTTACACGGCTTCAGCATTTTGATGAGATTGCATTACAACATAAACACGGTCTCGGAACCTGGACCTAGGTTTTTTGTCTTCCTTTTTAATTGTATTGATTCAACAACAACTAGTCAATCTGGCTACGGATTTTGACATTTATTAGAATCGAGATTTCGACATGTGAGATGTTTTGATTGTAATTAAATGGATTCTAGGAAAACCCCGGTACATTCGCAACTCATAATAATTCACAATTTGCAACAAGACAGTGTACCCTATTATTAGATGGTAATTAATAAATAAAAAAATAAAAAATAGATTTAAAATCTATTTCGTAATCTTACAACATACGATAATTATCTCTGAATAGAATTTTAATGTTTTCCTTCCGCTCCCTGTGTGTGTGACATGTGGACTTTTTATCTTTTTATAAATGTGTCGCGTGAGCTTTATGAGTCAATCTTTGGATTGACTTTGACCTAAGCTCATAAGATGATGGCGTGTGTTTATAAGACGATTCATCATCATCAAACTGTCTCAGTTTTCATCAACAAGAGGATGACTCAAATAAAACTCTTTTTACGCTGGAACATTGATCAATTGAGTCTCTGACTCAGTCTTGTCCAGAAAATGATAAAAGACTTTGTACTCGTAATTATTTCCGTCCAACTAGACAAAATTGAAAAGAATATTTGTACAATGGAAAGGAAAAGTGACCAGAAATCATTTGCCAGTATAATATTGTGGGTAAAGTTTAATATAAATTTTCCCATATGTGATGCTAATTCCTCTCTCCTAATTGTCTCACCTTGAACTGACTAGAGAGAGAAGCTCAAAGAGTGACAAAATCTTTATCCCTCTGCATGCAAGCAATCGTATAATGATGCATTGTGTCAACATTTTTAATATGACAAGGGTAAAACAATAAGACATTTGTGGGCTCTACTCCCATCCCTTTTGCATGTACTACAACCGCAAATAGTTTGAGAATAACATTGAACTGCAAGTTACGTACAATTTGCTTCAAAAATGCAAAGTTCGACAAAAATAATTTCCCATTCATTCACATCGTCAAGATATTATGATGCAATAACACGGACTGGATTTACTATACACGTACATTTGCAAATTATATTAAAATTATACAGATATATTTAATATAAACTATCATTAAATTTTTCTTGTCCTACCGCATAATGACCAATAGTTTGGAAAATCCAAGGAAAAACTTCTGGGGCTCATTTTGTAAAATGTTACAGAGTTCGTTTGCCATTTTTTTGTGAATAATGAATCCCAAAATAATGAACTTTTTTTTATAACTATAACCTTAAGTAATGAGGGCCATTCCATATGTATGCATCTCAATTTTGACGCCTATATTGGTCAACTTATCTACTCATGTTTGGAGGTGTCTGCACCTCCTCTGTATTTTATTATTGCGTAAAATGGGCAATTTTAATTAAATACATGAAACTGTGCTCTGGAAGAAATATTAGGTTGGATGATTGATAGTATGCTAATTAAAATGTAAAAAATGGATGCGGACATGACAGCTAAAATATTAAGTTGATTTAAGCATTATAATAACTATAACATATTTAACATAAACTGATTGATGCTAAAGTGACTTACAACAATCATTATAAAAAATACTTAAGCATGGGGAAATAGGAGGATTTTGAGATGAAAAAAAGACTCGTGTCAGTTAAATAAAAAAAAAGTAAACTAGTGTGACAATCAAGTTACAATTTATTTTAAATGTATATACATGTCAAAGTAATCTTACCTTATTTTATTCACAGCTGACACAAATATCTAGAAATCTAGTCGAAGGTCACCTCCTCCCGGTGCAATTGACATCCGACGCTTGTTCTCAAGTTCAAGTTCAATGTCACAAATTTTATGTACGATGAAATTAATTTCGTTTCAACACAATCTTTACACACTTTTGTTTATACACTAGTGACAAAACGAGTTACAATATTTTTTAAAAATGTACTTTAATTATAATGAGTACAAAATGGATGCATTATTATATTTTTTAAATGCAATATTGTATTTACCTACTTGGAAGTATACTAGAGGAGATTTAATATTTTGGCTTAATATGTAAAAATCACAATTTTTTCAAGACAATAAAGTCACAGTCACTGACTCTATAAAGTCTTTTTTTTCTAGAGAAATCGGAAAAGACCGAATTGCAAATTATTTTTTGTAGAGATGCAATAAATGCAATTTTTGCAAGGTCAGGATTGCGCAATTCTGCATCCGAAAATTTGCGCACGGTCATGTACACGTACTGTATTCACTTTAGAAACCCGTGGTTTTAAAAGGTACCCGGATACAAGATACCCGGGGTTCTATTGAAATTAGTACAGATAAGGAGAGAGCTCCAATTGGCAATGTATTTTTTTTTTTTTGCAATATTGCCAAATAGGTTGATGCATCTTTGAAGGGACTAACAAACATTAAGCCGACAGTTTGTCTAGTAACGTAAAGGTCATTCTCATTAAAATACATGATTAAAATAGAAAAAAGACATAAAATCTTCCCTATAGACCCCAAACTGGAGTATTGTGAGATGTCCATGTATCTTGCACGAAATTCAACTAAATTTTTTTTGCAATGTGCAAATTCTTCCTAGACTGATTTTTTGTGTCATTAAATTTGTAATAATTGAAGATATAAAATGACAGGGATTGAAATTGAAAAAAATCGTGATTTTTTGTATAGTTTTCTAAGTGTTCTGCCAACTCCATTGTTATTCTACACTGTATTCAGAGAGTGGTTTCAAAATGTTGTGACCGACTCTGAAGACTTGATTGTACCAAATCCTAAAACAACTCTTTACGTTTGGTTAGTTGAATTGATTAAAGTTTTAATTGTGACTTGGTGTTGGCCAACTAATTATATTTTGGACTCAAAATTTGACAATGATGGGAAAAAGTATCATCTACCATTCTCAAGTCAAAATCTTGGTAATGTTGCTATTGTTGGACAAGACAGTAAATTTTATGCCGTTGCTAATAAAGTGAGTTATTTTTTACATTATTTTGTCAATTTAAATTAAAGATAGTATGTTTCTGTTGTGTAATAGTGTAATGATGATTTTTAAATTTTTTCAACTTTATGCAGACAATTCACTTCCTGAACGGACTCGTCAATTTCATTGCCGCTATTCTTGTCTGTCATCTAATGCTCATACTATTTGGTGCTCCTGTGATCAAGTAAAAATTATACAATTTTCCATTTAGAAGTTTAATATTATAAAATTATTTGATTATTAAATGATGGCAACTTTTTTTTAGCAAATGGAAACTAACATTAGAGTTTAGTTGTCTCCTGGTCTCTTGGCTCTACTTTCCCCTGACTTTTGTCATTAGACCTTCATCGATTCTTCAAGAATTAGTCTACATTAGGTGAGTTTACTATTCTTTCATTATTATTTTGACACGTTATGATCTTTTAAAGAACTTGTACTTGCATGTAAATTACACATGCATTTTAATTCGAGTTCATTTACACAAATGTTCATAGTTTTTTTTTGCACTAGTCGTACACGAGTTGGACATGATTTGCTGATTATGCGTTTTTTACTTGGTCAAATGAATTCATTTAGTACTCATGATGTAATTTAATGTATGTACTATCAAGTAGTTTAATCTCGGAGGAGCATAATTTTTTTGCAAAAAGTTAGATTAACAGCCACTGATTGTTTAGATGTCTTTTTTCTCGTGACCACAGCTTGTCTGCGTGGTCATCAACATTTTAGTAATACGTCAGGCATGTAAAAAGTATTTGGCAATTCATGAGCTAAACCTTTTAAGCCAGGCAAGTTCATCTCATTTATGTAATTTGATGTCTGGCATATTCGCTCACTAATTGACAACAATGATTAAAAAAACATTTCTCTGGTATAAAAAGTTTCGACTAATTAATGCTAGAGTAGTTTGAACATGTGTACATTGACAATTATTATTTTTGTATGTAAAACATATTCGTAATATTTTTTTTGGTTTTGCATAAAAAGTTGGAGCACAGTGATTTAAAACAATCTTAGAAAATGTGATTTTGTTTCACAACTCACTAATATTTTTATCTTTTTTTTTTGTTTAGCTCCTGGAAGCATGAAAATTCATCATTATGTCGAGCCAAGTGGAGATTTCTACTGACACTATTGGGAGCATGGCTTGGAGCCGTAGTCATGCCTTTGGACTGGGATCGACCCTGGCAAAAATGGCCAATTCCGTGTATATTTTCATCCTTTGCAACATATTCCATCGTCAACTGTGCTTACTGTGTTTACATTGCCTACAGAAAATTTTTACCACAACGACCCTCTTTTCCAGGATCAAATCCAAGTCAAAAGTCATCTAAAAGTCCCATGAAGAGTAAATCGAAATTCTTTTAATTCAGTTAAGTCGAGAAATCCTTCGTGAGAAAGTTAATGATAGTCAATTTTAAATGGTCTCATTTTCAACATTTTGTACAATACATGTTTCTATAAGTTGTAAATATATGTTTCGTAATTTTGATATTGCTGTATTTATTAATAAAAGAACAGTTTTGTATAAAACTCTTCAAAATGATATTCAATTATTTTCCAAGTACAGATATACCTTGCCATCGTTCATTGCGCAAATTTTTTGAACACTTTTTTGCAAAGACGTATACTTTGAATTGAATTACTTTGTATAAGCACTTTGTTTTTTTACGTAGTTGTTCTTTGTTTGAATTGTAATTAGGAAAGGGACTTGCATATAAAGAAACATTTTGAACATGAGTACTTTTGATGAGAATTCGTGTCAAATTAAATCAAATCCTTTAGACCCAATTCCGTCAAAGATAGGTAAAGTAGAGAATATACAACAATTAAGAAGAAAAATTCACAAAGAGTTGACTTGTGTTTCTAATGACAAGTGTTCTAACTTGCCTCATCTCTTATCTCTGGTGCAATTAATTTTCGAGTCACCAAATTATTCACATCCTTCGGCAGTCCTGAAGACTTTTTCCTACACCGGAAGTCGAACTGGGAAGCTTGTAGTCGATCTTGTGTCCAGAACCGGAAATGAATGGGTCAAGGTTAGTGCCAGAAATCCAAAGTCTCTGGACCTGTTGGCAGCTGGAGGTATGTACATAAAATTAGAGCCATTAGTCCATAATCAACTAGACAAATATTACAGGTTGTATTAAACTATAATGATAATCATTTTTTAAATTACAGGTGGTGGTTACGGACAAAAATCCATTGTAGATCACGCTGTGGACTACCTCGAGTGTGCAAAAGAAAATTTGCATGTTTTTAAACCTCCAAAGGTGACAAAAAAAGTCATTTTCATAAAATAAATTTGTTGACGCAAATGTCTTAAATATTGATTTTAAAATTCTTAGGTCACTTTTGTGTTTGCCAGTGGGATTAGCGTGTCCCTTGCAAATAACTTGGAGGTCATTGGGGTGAATGTGGAAGGACCAAGAATAGCAGATAGTGAACTAAAAGATCATGAGAGGATTAAAACTTACAAAAAAGTACAACAACCAGTAAACGACGAGGGTGAACTATCAAAGGATGATGAGGATGACTTTACCTGTGATTTAGTAAATCGGTCTTCCAGTGTTCAATACAATAATCCTGATATGACAGATGTGAAAAAATTAAATCTGGATATAACAGCCTTGCTGGCCTACACGTCAAATTTAACCAACGGTCATACCGATCACGTCTTCAAAAAACCAATTTTAGCTCAACAGCGTCAATTTGAGCTTGTACGTACTTATAACAATGAATTCAAATTAGCTTACCTTGTAAATTCTTCATTTTTTGTTCTACTTTCTAGGACCGTCCTCAAAGAAAAATTTTACACGATCTATTTGAAGGTTTGTCAATTATCAATTATTTGTATTTTTCCTAATTTTTAATTTTTATTGTAAGTAATAATTTAGAATATTTAGAATTAGTTTCACTAATTTTAGAACCTAAATGTGTAATAAATATGAATTACAGAAAAGGAACTCTATTGCTGCGAAACAGCCTACAAGGAATTTAAAACAATTGTTGAAATTGTCGGGGGTCCAGAAGAACAAGGAAGGGCTGAAGAGTTTCTAAAAAGAGTGATAGTATTTCCTGATCAAATGTCCGAACGTTGTAAAAACTTGCAACTTGGAGGTCAAATCAAGGAACGGTCCCTCATAATTTTTGCAAGTGGAGATGCTATTGAAGCTGTCACAGTGACTGCCAATTTTGGCTTTGTTCGTTCTGCTAAGACCCAGGTAATGTTTATGTCACTCACAAAGTAAATTTCTTTTCAAAATCAAAATAATCTCAGTTTAATTTTATTCTTCATTGACTCTATTCAGGGCGTCGATCTTCCAATTTTTTTCCACGAGTCCCGAGCCTTAACAGAAGATAAAGAAAACTCTGAAGAGACTTCATATAAACGCAAAAACTAATAATTGTACAATTATTATTACAATCATTAAACTTAATTAATTTACTCGTGAACAAACATGTGTTCAAGTACACATGTTTGTAATTTTGATACCAGAGAGAAATTTTGTATGTGATGTATTAAGAACATAGTCAGTAGTCTCAGTAGGCAACAATGGTCAGTCAAAAAAAACATTTTTTACATTAATATCTTTAATTACATAGATTGTAAGCTCTTCACAGTAATTTTGTAGTTTTTTTAAATGAATACGGCACGATGAATGACATTTAAATATAATTCAATTTAAGTATAAATATAATTGGGAGGGCAAGAAGATACTGGAGACGTGCCGAAACAAGTGCCGAGCTACCACCACCTTCACATTTGGGAGATTTGCATTGACAAATTGTTGAATTTGGATTCACTTTGGATTTTGGTAGACAAAATGCCCCGTCTAGACATCTGTAAATAATATGAAATTATTTCATTGTATTAAAGAACAAAAAGATTTTTTTCTAAAAAGGATTTGAAACCCAGACATTTCTTTCTTACCGTGGCCTAATACTTGTAGTGACTTTGGGGTCACATTTGGCACCCAACGCAAGCTTGCATCGACCCATGACCCATTTACCCTCCATACAATCACATTTCATCGTCTTCTCTTTACAAATGAGACCTAACATAAGGGTACACTTTCCCATTTTTTTTCTGCCAGCACAAGTCTCTCCATGCGATAACAGTTTGCCTTCAACCATTTCCATTGTCATGATGTAAAATAGGGTCAGGGTAATGAACAGAATTAATCTTGCCTCCATCACATGCCCTGTAGCAAGTAAAAATATATGACTGCTAATTATCAATTAAATTCTATAGATAATTTGTACATTGACTTTATTGAAAAATTGATCATACAGTTCTTACTTTAATATCCTTTCTTTTTTGTCTTATTTCACGTGCATCTACTCACAATTATTTGGCTCCAAATTGGTGGACCATCAATCAGTTTTACAGTTTATTGTCAACTAGAATTAATTTAATTACGATTATTTAGTTGAAAGAATTTAATTAGCATGCTATGCATCCCACACATTACTATGATTGGACAAAATATTGTATAGTTTAATTATTTTGTTGTTGACAACAAAAAAAAAGTAGTCGGTTGACATAGAAAATAACCGACTGTGCAGTGCAGTGGCACTGACCACTGCACACTGCAGCACTGAAAAAATTTACTAATTCACTGACTGTTTCTGTGCGTCACTGAAAACTCATTTTAGTTTAATCAGAGTTTAATTATGATTAGACTCTCCAACTAAACTTTAAAATGGAACAAAGGCAAGATGATATTGACGTAATCATGGCTGACAATGATGAGCACATTAGAGAACAAGGTCAGCAAGGAACTTTGGACACAGGGCTATCTCATGATGGGACATGTTTTGAGAGTTTACCAATTCCGGTAAAAGTGCCATTATTTATAATGAAAAAACGTGTTTTACCATCTTTCCTTATTCAGTACAAACTAAATGACAATGTTGCTTGTTTAGCTGTACAATGAAATCTTTAAATTTCTGAATCTGGCAGAACGCAATAAAATTCGTAGAGTAAGTTCTTCCTGGGACAGAGCCATTAAATTTGGATTTGGAGTTCGAGTAATAATTGATAACAACAGTAAGAGTACTGCTTAATTTATGCATTGTAGTGTCATTTTTTAAATATAATCATTTTTCTCAGATCTTCGAGATGTAACAACTGTCGAAGACGTCCTTGAAGGTTTTTAACAATTTTTTTCTTCAATTTTTATTATTCAATAAGTAAAATTAAGTTTTTATTTTTCTCTGTCTAAGCTCAAGTACGAAACTTAACGCTTCAAATACCAAAAATAACAACTTTTCGCTATGCATCGGGAATTCGTTTTTTGGACATTTGTGGAATGGTATCTCAAACTTACATAATTTTTAAAAAGTTCAATAAAACTATTTATTATTACACTAAATGTTTATTTTCAGATCCTGTCAAAGAATTTTATTAGCTTCCTCACAGAATTTCAAAATTTAATTGACTTGAAGCTGTCTAGAGTTTATCTTGAGGTAAAACTGTTGGACTGATTGATTAATTTTATATTAGCCTGTAAATTAACAAATTTTTTGATAATTTACTTTTTTGTAGACAGATCTTCGACTGGAATTGACAGACGAAGAAAAAATGGCACTCCCTCAGAAAATTGAGTCCATCAAAATGCGGTTTCTCAAAACCATACATAAAACACCAGGTAGTTTTGAGTTGGGGAGAAGTACAGAGACTTTTGCTTTGACCTCCAGTGACACGACCATTTTGGCCCTCTTGAATGAGTTTCAACTTCCAAATTTAAAAAATTTGGAACTCTATCATGACATGACAGATGAGGTGAGCACTATAAATTACTAAGGTCCTAAAAACTAAGATCTCAGTTTTGAATCAATCTAAACTTGTCGTAATATTTAAACTAAATTAGGTGAGAGGAATCCGAAATTCGGATATGATTGAAAGAACTCGACAAGGTAACATTGAGCTTGCCAACCCAGCGACGGAAGCCATCACAAGAGTTTTGAGTAAACTTTTTGGCTACAAAAAATTAAAGAAACTTCGACTAGATAATTTACCAACTCTTCAAACTCATTTAACAAATTCTTCGTCAACATCGACATTAAATACAATTGGATTTCGAGAAAGGATGGATGAAAATTTAACAAATACTCAATTGACAACATTACAATTGGATGGAATTTCTGTAGGAGAATGGTCAACTTTAATTAGGGCTCAAAATCAACTCAAAATATTAGACTTGGTCATTCTCAATACAAATTTATTGGAATCTGTTAAATTGGCTGTCATCAATTCATCCTCAACTTTAATCTCCCTTTGTCTCATTTTGGCAAATCCAAGTGACATGGTCATCCCTCCTGCTCAACAACAACAAGACAATAATAATGAAAATTTAGAACTTCGACCCGCCCCTCCACCAATACATAATAGACAAAATCCAAATCAAAATTTAATCCTGGATAACTCCTTTGACCTCATGTTTCTATTTCAGTGTCATCATCTCACTAATTTGACTATCAAATACTCTCCCAAAAAATTGGATATTAGTTTCCTTCCAACATCACTCAAACAATTACAACTTTGTGGAAGTTTAAATACTGATGGATTACTCCATTTTATTAGTCTTGCCTTCAATCTTAGACGTCTCATTGTTGATATTTGTGATGCCCCAGTAAGTCATGACCTTCCACCAGAACACCCTCTCACATTTAACATCAATTTAATCAAGACTGTACTCAAAGAGTCTCATCTGGATGATTTAATGGTGTCTGAAGCTGGTGCTAGTGAAGAATTTCAAAATTTCGTTGATTTGTGTACAGATAGAAGGGACATTTTAGTTAAAATGGATGCTGTCAATTACAAAGTAACTTTTGCTGAAGGGGGGTTTGGTCGCAGAATGATTAGTGTCCCACGAATTCATGTTCAAACTTCATCAGCATTTGACAGAATTAACTTTTAAGAATTTTATTAATAAATATGTTTTTTTTCCAGTCACACAATTAAAGAGAACTTTTAATTAGTAAAATCATTTTACTAAAATGAGCATAAAGTATAATATAAACTTGAGTAATTATTTTAATCATATCTGGAAAGAGCTAATTCAAATTCACGGTCAGAGTTGGTCTCATAATTATAATCTTTACATCGACACATGGCAAAGGAGGTGACGATGACCAGGATCAAAATGAAGAGGGTTGAGGAGCCCATGGTGATGCACAAATGAATAAAATTACTTTCTTCACTTTTAAGTGTGTCTTGAATTGATTTTTGTATTAATGGGTCCACATCTTTCGAATTGTAAACTAGGTTAATTAAAGCTGACTTTTCTTTATGTACCTTTTTGTATGCCACAGAGACTACGGTGACAATGTCAATTAAAATGATGAGGGCGAATATTGATTGAACCCAAACCCATTTCTTGACGTGCTTTTTTGCTCCCTGTACAAGAAATATAAAGTTATTCAAAATAATGAATGGTGTACATGCTATAAATAAAAAAAATTATACGCTGTCTGATGTGCACAAAAAGACTGAAGAAGTGAGAATGACCATAATGGCAGAAACACCGGTGATCCCAGCCAGTGTACACATCAATGGTTTAAAAGATTGGCTCCATTTTTCCTCAAATATTTTCCAGTCTTTTTGTAAAGCTTCATTATGATAAACATGCTGAGAAGTATTTTTAGTGAGCAGTGCATCAATTTTGTACATTGAGTCGTCTACATGGTTCACTGAGATCAAAGCCAAATATACTTGTACACACAGTCCAATTCCAGTGACCTTTAGTACCATTGAATTATTGATCAAATAAATTCCTGAGATAAAATTATTATGTGCACATTAGGATATTTATGAAAAGCCTTATGGTCACTTACAAACGAAAATGTTGTCACTGTTCGCACGCAGGAGTGAAAAGTGCACATAATTTAAAATTTTGATGATTTTAATTGTAGTCGTGAACAAAAGTCAGACTTTTAGTTTGGTTGTACTTACTGTTACGATTTTTTTTAAAAAATGACAAATTCATTTCCTCCATTGCTTTGGGGAAATTAATGTGACGCCTGAAAATGACCAGAAATAAAATTAGGGGAATAACCACAACCAATGGTGGTCAGATGACGATTAAGTAGCAAGACTCCAAGAGTTAAGTATATAATTTGTATTTGTAGTACTTACATGAAAAAAAGTATAATATTATTCAACGTTTATTTATACAATGACAGTTTTATTATTATATCAAAAACGTAAAAATATAAAAAATAAAACTTAAATATTGTCATCACTATCAACATCAAACTCATCATCAGGTCGTTGGAAGATCATTTCTGGCATTTCTCGATAACTATCAATATCAGGTACAGAGACTATGGAGGGAATTGGTTTCCGTCGAAAGCCAGTTGACCTTTCCTACAATATAATAAAATATAACTCAAATTTTACCGAGTGCTCAAATGTATTAGTACTTCTACTTACGTATGCATGGTCATCACGACATATGATGGCAAAGAAAATGGAAAATGCAAGTAAAATAAAAAAAATTGCGACCAAAAGTCGAATGTATTGTGTTGCTGAGTATGGATCTAGTGGTCGACAAGCTTGTGTCTTCTCATCAAACCTAGTCAAAATTCATAAAAAATGTGTCATTTTTTAAAAAATAAGTACCTGGTAATTTTTTAGTAATAATAAATCATACTTGAAGCCTTCAAAACAAATACATTTGGGACTGGTTGTTCGAGTTGGTTGATGACATTGAACACCACTTTGACATTGCAGTGGTACGTGTCCCTTTTTCGGCAAGGTGTCACAATCATAGTCGATTAGTTCCCCATAAGGAATGTAGCACACATTTGTGGTTTTGTTGAGACTGTAGCGATCAATTTGAGATAAACACCCACAAGTATATTTAACTTCAATCCCTCCAGTCGAATCATTGTCCATAAAACATTCTAAATTTTGTCTGGCGTCACAACTGAAAAGAACAAAATGAAGTCTGTCAAAATGAAATCATATATTTACTAATATAAATAAATGATTTAATCAATTTCAAGATGAATTACGTCAGATTCTGAATGAAAGATTTCTTCTCCCTTTTTGTATGCCCTAGAGGAAGTTTTTTCTTGATTAGTGACAACATGTCTTGTAATGGGAAGCAGGACTCGTTAAATTTTGCCTTTCCAGAAAGTAAAATATCATCCATCACTTGTTGCTGATCTGTGTATTGAAGTATGAGATAAATATTTGAAGAATCAGTTTTTCTAAGGTCATTACTGAGACTCTCGACCTTTGACCTTGTATCAAGTTTTCCCCACTTTCAGAATTCGTCGAGTTGTCATCACCAATTACCTCCAGGTTGGAACAAACGTCTTCATTTTCTAGAATCATACGTAAAGAAATCTTGGTGTTTGGTTGTCCTTTTAATATTGAGTCAATATTATTGACAAGTAAGAATTTGTACAACTTTCAACTTACCTCTTGAAGACATTCTTAAATTTCTTTCCCTGTCTTGACCATATGGGTGACACTGATAGACTGTGGCCAGCAAAATAATAAATATACGTGACAATTTCATCTCCTTGTTGGAATCATCCAAAGGGTTAGATTACGCTACAATCTTGTGTATAAAAAATGCATTTTTTATCGGTTGAATTAGGTTCCGGCTCTCTCATGGCCTGTGCTCAAGGTGGCTAAAATCTTGTGACGACAAGTCAAGTTTGGTCGAAATTTTGAAAAGTAAAAGTTTTATTTCAAAATTTTATTTTCTATGACGAGTCGGTCAAATTGGACATGATTGTAGGGGAAAAGGTGAGAAAGGGCAAAATAGACCCACAAACTTTGCAGAAACTCTTTTCTTGACTTCCTGATTAAAGTTTGTACTGAAAATACAGCAGAATTTTCATTTGTTTGACCTAAGTACTCATCGTCTTAATCTTATGAGTAAAGGATTACTTGTTTAAGTCAATGGAGTCCATTGTTGTGATACTTCGGCAGTTAGTACATACATACAAGGTCATACAAGTTCATCATTTAAGCCCTACACAGCTCTAAAAAGGAGTTAAAAGTTATGGACAAAAATCTTTTATTTTGTCGAGACTCCCTCACTCATATTTTTCTGTGACCTTTGAGTGAGTTGACTCACTAAACTTGGGACACTGCTAAGCAGTGACTGCTTGGCATTGCAAGCACGGACTTGCAAAAAAAAGTTTGAAAGTTGGCGGGTGAGCGATTGGATAGCGTCGGTTTGAAATTTCTCGTGAGAAAACTCAGCCAAGATTAAGAACTGAAAACAAAATCAGTTTAATCATCATTGAATCTTAGACAGTGAAGTAATTGTTTAATTGAAATAGCCCATTTAAAATATTCGAGTGTTTTCGTATTTGAGGAATAGGTCTATTTCAAATAGACGAAAGTTCGGTGAAAAACTTGCCGAGTCAAAGTGTCAGAGATTTCCTTCCAATTCTAAGTTTGATTAGTCAAAATGAATTGCTTACATTGCAATAAGTGTGGTCAAATGACAAATTGGGCTCAATGTACCAATTACATGGTCACCTCTTGTGGGCATTTATATTGTCAAAATTGTGCTCGGAATTGTAAGTTTAGTTTTGAAGTCATAAAAGTATTATACAATTTCATACCTACAGTGTACAGAGAAATTACAACAGTTGAAACTAATACTATTTTTATTTTTGTTGAATTTGCTTTTTCAGTGACTCAAAGTAACATGTGTACTTTGTGTGGGACAAAGAATATTACATTAGCCAGCATACTGAAAATGAAGGACATGTTTAAGGACCCTATACTCATCATTAAAGAGGCTATGGAGACTGCTCAAAGAGCAGAAAAATTTCATATGAAGCAGTTTCAAAGTTTCTTGAGGCTGGTTCGTAATGTGGTAAGTTATTTAAAAACCATGCAATGTTCTGTTCAATACATAAAAATATTATTAATAATAAAGAAAATAATATTGTAATGTTATTTTTTGTGGTTAAACTTTGTAGGACCTTTGTAATGAGAAGATAGGGAAAGAGTCTGAACATATTGGTCCTGTTTATCAAAAGACAGTTCGAGAAGAAAAGCGACTAAAACAAGAGTATGTTACCCACATTACTTTTTTAAAAGTTCATTATTTTGTAATACGAAAATACGGATCTTAATGCACTCATAATAATAATGTATTGAAAATATTTAGGAGGGATGAAACACTCAAAACTTTTCAAGAGTTTCGGGATAGATTGGATGGTGATGCTGCTCTCGGATGTACTCCATTACGTCCACCTCGACCTCCACAAGAATTAATGAGCAAGAATATTCGTCAATCCGGGGCACAACGTCCTTCACCTACTAGTTCTCAGCAGTCTCAGAGACCAGTGCCAGTAACACCTCCACCTAATATTGGTCAAAATGGTGGTCGAGTTTCAAATTGGCGTGGACCTCAGAATACTTCTATACATTATGCTGAAGGGAGACTATCCCAGCGAATTGGATCAAAAAGTAGTAGAGACACCTCTCCTGGGTAAATAAAATGCATACTTTAATGTTTTCACATCTTAATTTGCAATTTGCATGTTTTAAAAAAACTATTGCACTGTTTTTTAACAAATTCTTTAATAATATGATCATGTTACATAAACAGAAGCCAGCAAGGACTGAGGACTTTTCAAGACCCTCGAAATACATTGGATATGAGTAAAACTCCATTGCGTACTTCTCGGTCTCCGCAAGGATTAATGACACCAAATTCATATTGCCAACCGGGACTATCTCCCCCTTCTTCTCAAAGGTCAACTCCTCCATCCATTTCAAGTCAACAAAATAGTCATGTTCTAAACTGGCGTCAACAAGTAACTCCTCCCAAGAAAGTCTCTCCCGTACATTATGGCGTAGAAAGATTATCCTTATTGAGGCGTTCATAGTTATATTCAGAGGATATTTTAACATGTTAACTACTTATGTACAATTTTGATGTACGTAGCTCTTTTTAATTGTACCTTGCCCTTTCAAGATGTACCTAGTTTTTTTAAAAATTGTCATTTAAATGCCCCATTTAGTTAACTTTTTGCCCATTTCTCGAGCCCAAAAAAAGCCTTTTGCCAATAAATTGCGAAAGAGTTCTCATTTTTTACCTAAAAAATGTACCCTTTTTTCTAAAAATTCACCTAGATGATGTTGTTTGAAAAAGCCCTTTCTATGAAAATTTGTACGTAGCCCTCTTAGCTTAAAATATACTCTAGTTAAATTAGACTAAATAATAATGAATAGAGCAACACCGGATGCTAATTTTTCAGTTTAACGTTGTCACTGTATTATTATTCTTATGATTTAAAAATTCATGCTTGTTAAATTAATATCATATCTACTTCATAAGAATTAATAATATTGTTACATGATAATTTAATAATATAATAGTCGATTCGATTTTGCGAATTATTATAAATTTTTATCTCCCCCTCTTGCTCTTTTCACTTTTGTATCTTTTGGTTTGACAAGAAAGACTGTGAGTGTATTAATGTTAAGTTGGCATAGTTTACTACATCAGCATCCAAGCATCGTAATGAACTGAGTAGCTCCAGACCGCCTTCCTTCTCCAAAATGGCCACATACTTATCCGCTGTAGAAAGGAATCATAAAAATTCACATTTATTGTCAACTGTGGATCCATTAACTTCAAAATACAAGTAGTGGAAAACTTACGGTAAACTTGAGTCAGATTTGCCAGAGCCCATGCAGCCCAAAGTTGACATTCTGTAGTGTGCTCCACATTTAGCAGTCTCAAAATTGGCTCAAATGATCTTTGGTGAAAATAGCACAACACCATGATGTTATTTTACTTATTTTCTTTGAGTTTTGGCAAGACTAAATCTTTAAAATTGCAAATTATCTTTTCTTGTACCTGTAATTAATATTTCTTTGAGATTTGACATCCCATCTTTTAATATTTCTTCTAATGCTAGAAAGAACATCCTCTCTCAACGGTACTTCAATTTTCCAGGCCACAGTCCCATCTGACAGAAAAAAATATTGTTTTAAATAATGTACATACTAAAGCATGATTTTTATTACTACTGTTGTGTATGTTTCAAGATTAATTAATTATTGCAAATAATAGGTAGGAAAAATAAATAACCAATTTTAGTACCTGACAGAACGTGAGCCAAAACACCGGCTGCATTATAACTAACCTGTTTAAAAAATTTTAAAAAAAGTATGAGATTATTTATTATTATTTTCAATATTTTCTAATAAATAAAGAAACTATGTTTAAATTTTTATTTTACATACTTCAATGTTGTCCTGTGTAGAGTCCAAAAGATTGTAAAAAACGTTAATAAATTCTGAAGTCATTAGTTGAGATCGTAATCCCTGCACTTCGGCCACATTCCCCAATAAACCTAAATTGAACAAAAAGCAAGTTACATTTAAAATGAGGCACGCTAGATAACACATTAATATGTAAGACTTTTTCTACAAGCATTGACACTGTAGTGGTCATATTAAAATTAGTAAAATTACCCATCATATTTCGTCTAAGTTCCGGCTTGTCAGGAAAAGCTGAAAATATTTGAAAAATAAAAATACACACGTATGAGTAATCATTTTTTAAAAATTCATATATTGTCATTGTTAAATGTTAGTCAAAAATTTAGAAATAGAGAAGAGAGATCGTACCATGAAGACATTTCAAAAATAACTCCATTCCTCTTCGATCTAGAAACCTCTTGCAATTTTCTGGTCTTTCATCCGTTACCTGAATCCAGTAATATTAATAATTACATACTTAAATCAAAAAATTCATTAGCATGAATACATATCAAGACTACGCACATTCCACATGGTAGACCAGGCAATTTCCATAACATCGTCACATTCTTGTTTCCCTAGTCGGTCCTCAATGATACTTAACATTTTGGAAATGGCACCCAAATCACCAACCTAAGCAGAATAAAATGAAAAATAAAATGTGTTTCATGACTTCATGAAGCACTGTATTGATACTCATTTGTGAAACTCACTAATTTTTTTTGCGGCCCCTCCACTTGGCAAGCTAAGGAATTTAATAAATAAATGGCAATCCTCTCAACAAATTGCTCCAGATTAGAAGACCCCAAAATGTCCAGGAGTAAAGTCACAAGTTTTTCATAATTATGTATCTGAGGAACCAACAAAAAAAAAGCCTCATCAATATATAGTATAGTACATGTATACAGTGGAAACTTTGAAATAATTTCACTTTCATCAAATTTTAACTTACATCCAATTCTCGTGGAATTTGAAAGTGACACAATGTCAAGCAACCGTTTCTCATCATGGTCGAATCATATTTATGAACCTCCATAGCATTTATAAGCTGTAAAAAAACATGTGTAGTTTAGCAAGGCGAAAGTAAAGCTTAGGTAATTTTTTGTAACAAATTAGATAAGGTATAGTTTTACCGTAGAAAGAACGGCTCGTTTCATGACTGGGTTAATTTTTGACTTTTCTTCATTCTGTACAATGATAAATTATCAGAAATGCAAAACTATTCATCTCTAGCAATTTCAATACATACCTTGACAATGTAAAATAAACTAGCAGAACCAGATATTTGCACATGTTTTTCACCAATATGCCTACTCATAGCAGACAAAATCAGCCTTAGGGACGTTTCTACTTGTGTTCCTAAAATCATCATAATTCAGTATTTTAAATATAAACACTGTATTTTACATTGTTGATCAACAAAAAATTCTTGCAGCTTTTCTAGCACAAAGACTGCGATTTAAATGACATACAGTTGCTATGTTTAGTACCTTTTTCTGCACGAAATAAATGAAATAGGTCATTCAGTACTTTTTCAAGGAGTTCATGTCGCTCAACATATGCTTGACAAGCTGTTAAAATTTGAGTTTCATCTCTGTCCCCAGCTATTCGTTTGGCTGGTATGTGATGACGATGAGATGCGTCATGATGCGTTCCATATAGTCCTAAAAATTCTAATGGACAGCCAACTACGTTCGAAATATTAAAAAAATCATACATTTATTACATATTACAAAAGACGACTCTATATATAACTTTGCATTTTGTAAAGTAAAGAATATTTCATACCGCGAGAGTTCAGTCCAGGAATATCACAAGCTTCATCCACACGAGTCTCCTGGACACCTGAAATAAAATATTTTCCCATTTTAATCTCTAGTCTATTGACGTTGATGTTTATATCTTTTTAGTTTAGTATGTAGAGAAAAAAATTTACCTCTCCCAGCGAGGTTTGTGCCAGCTGCATGAGTCATAAAATGTAAACAGAAAATTCATGAAAAACAATATTATATAACGAGAGAAAAATTCAACTACAAGACCCCTACGTATTTTCATACTAATTCATACATATCACAATTTAACATGTAGACTGAAATTTTTAGTCAAAACAATTTTAATTTTAAACAATAGAGTCTTACAAATATCAAGGGATGTAAGTTTAGGAAGAGAAGTGACCAGAGTTGTCAAAATTTCATTGGGATCACGAAATATCGAGTGTGTCTCGTTTGACTGAGAAATGTCCAGGTGTCTATATAAATTAAAACGATGATACACGTCTTTCAAAACTACAGCAGATTGTAGAGATACTCTATTAATGACACAATGAAATATAAATAGCGTACCGTAGTTGCTTTAGTTGTCCGATGATCATAAATGCCTGAATAACAATTATAACATTAGTCCCTTAAAAAATAAGAGTATTACATATTTAAGTAATGCCGTAACTCACATTTCCTTTCAGTGTTACATTGTAAAGGCTGAGCCACGTTAAATTAATGGCTCTGTTATAAAGTCAAAATTTTAATGAGCATCAAATACAAATTTAAATATATACGAGTTAAATAACAAGAATATTATTATATTCACACCTTGATAAAAAATCAATATTTTCAATGTCAACACAACTGGATAAATCCAAGTGCAGTATTTGGTCAATAAAATCATTCGTTAAATGTGACATGTAACGTGATCTACAACAATCAAAAAAAAATAAGGATAAACAATAGCAATTATACTTCCTGTATGTTTATAACTTATCTGTAGGTACTAAGATTACCTACAGATATTAGTTATGTAAAACTTTAAATGCTTTAAATCAAACTTACGGATCTTGTTGCATTGATAAACCCCAAATGACTAATTTTAACAATCTTCGGGTCTGCAACAATCGACTTAACAGCTGCTCCTCTTTCTCATCTAAATAAAAGTACACAATTATAGACGTATTTTAAAATTCTGTTTAGAGAAGAATAAATACATAGACAAAAAAAAATTTACTCACCATCCCTCGAGCTCTTGGCATAGACAAGTGTCTCTGGGAAAATCTGCGTAGTATTACCGACCACAAGAAATTTTAAATTGTCTGAATGCCGATTAATTATGTCCAGAGTTCTTGGAGTCAGTCTAGAAACATAAACAGTACAATTATATATTTTAACCGTAATACAGTAACTTAACCTTTTATGTTTAAAGAGCAAGTCATGAGAAACTTCATTACCTCGAGCAATTGTGTATGTCCAGACTGGTTACTAAAGATATTCAAAATATGAATAATATTATTCAAGAATAAGTACACACAAATTTTACTGTTCATTTTTTAAAAGTAATTTAGAAATACCTTTATGAGCCAGTAATTTTTCAAGTGAATCATCACTCACGGTCGAATTGCGTAGATTCAACGTCTCGAGTCGGGTACATTGAATGTCCTGTAAATTAATGACAACTTTAGTAATAACACAAACATGTATTTATAGAGACGACATTATTCTACTGTCATAAAATCAATGACTTAAAGAACATTAAGGCATACCAATTGTTTGAATTATATTGATTTGTTAAAAATTATTATCGTCAATTAATGTGTTTGTAATGAATTATCCTATTCCAATTCTAATAGTTCAAGACTGATTATAGAATCAAAACAACTAAACATTTAGCTTCAATGAACTTTGACCTCAAAAAACAATAAAAATACTCATAGTATATACAGTTTTGATTACGATTTATGAAACATAATAACTGTACTAATATGTTTATGTATACTTTAGTTAAAATAAAATGACAAATTTACCTGGAATAAGGGAAGTACATGAGTGTCAAAAGTATCCGACTCTTTGTCCGAGAACTCTAATAGTTTCTCACAAATCTCTTTGGGGAGACAAGCACTTTTATGAGCTAAGGTCAGAGTTAAATTATCAATACAATATTTAGCACAAATATTCAGGAGGGTCAAATCTGACCATCCGTCTCTGGGTCGATCCATTGTTTTGAAGAAAAAAAGGATTTTTCCCAATCTTGAAAGATCAAAATTTGTTCCTTTAATCTGTCAATCTATTCATTTTTTCACTTGATCTTCTCCTTTTTACTAATAGCCACCTTTTTTTATTCACAATAATAAATTTGGTTAGTTCGAAATGAAGAGAGGAACTATCTTGTTGAATTTATATTCATGAATTTCTTTTTCATGGAACAGATCAAAATCAGAACATGATGATGATACACTTCATATCAAAGTTATAGATTGATCCTGTCATAATGACAATGATTCAGCACATAATAAACAACAACAAAAATAACAAAGGTAGAAATTTTACTAATTTAGTTTAAGCTATTCACTATTTTTACTGTTTCTCCGTATAAATGTTTTGATGTACTTGCGACAACGTCAGACTATAGAAGAATCAGATAGCTGCCCTACATTCCCCTTTACTTTACATGTCGTACATATGTATGTATTTCACTTTCTCTAGCTTTCAAAAGTGAATTTTCCCGGGGGTCAATTTTTTCGAATTTTATTTTATTTTTTGAAAAAAGAAGTCAAGTCAGGAATCAACATTATTTAACCGCCTTTGGGCCTTATTTTATGGGTATAAATTTGGTCATGGGAACGTCGAGAAGACATGGAAAAGGAACGAGAGATGAAAATAATGAAATCGTATGAATTTTGATAACAAAAAAAAGTTTGACATTTGACGTGATTCCGTTTTATTTATCGTAGGAAGTAACAAATCCATAAATTAAATATATCACAGAGATCTAGAACTGCGAATTCACGATGTACTAAATAATCCGATATTCAACGAACGGAAGAAGTAAAAGTTATTTTACGTTGTGAGTAAGTAATCATTCATCTTTGGAAAAGGCACAGGTATATATTGTCAATAGTAGCACTATTTTACATCAAAAAGTTGTATCATCCTCTCATTATGGTCAAATTCTTGTAGTTTTGCCACGACTTGTTCAAAGTATTCACCTCCATCTAAAATTCCTTTTAAATGTGATAATGACAGGCCTATTCGATGGTCAGTGAGACGGTCTTGCACATAATTATATGTTCTAATTTTTTCTGATCTCCCAGCGAGACCAACTTGTAATTTTCTTGAACTATTTCTTTTACTTATTCCCTCCTGCAGTCTTTTATCATAAATACGGGCTCTTAATATTCTCAAGGCTAGTTCCCGATTACGAATTTGAGATCTTTCCACTTGACACTCAACGACAGTCCCAGTGGGTATATGAGTTAGTCGAATGGCACTCTCCGTTGTATTCACATGTTGACCACCAGCTCCGCTCGCCTTCTTTGCTTCATATTTTAAATCTTGAGGATTTAAAACTACTTGAATTTCAGTCGGTAATGGTAATACGGCCACTGTTGCTGTACTTGTATGAATTCGACCACCTTTTTCTGTTTTTGGCACTCTTTGAACCCGATGAACTCCTGGTTCATATTTGAATCTTTGATACACACCATGGCCTGAGATTGTTGCATGAGCCTGTCTCAATCCACCTTAAATATCAAATCATGTTGTAATGATCAAATTAAGCCAATGGTATACAGTGTATACTATACACTATTCAGTTTACAAAAAATATATAAGTAATACTAAATACAAAGTTACCAGATTCGCTAACTTCATGTCTTGTCACAGCAAACTCATAACCATGAAAGTTGGCAAAATTTTCATACATTCTAAACAGTTCTGATGCAAATAACATTGCCTCTTGTCCTCCAACAGCACCAGAAACTAAAATAATCAAAATTTTAATGGAATTGTCTTAAAGTACATATAAGTTTGATATAAGGCTTCATTCTCAATTAAATTCTTACCTTCTAGCACGACATCGTTATGGTCAAATGGTTCCGGGTCTAGGACAGTTTGGAAAAACTGTAATTGAAATTATGAAAATGAACTTTTGTCATGTAAATGTAAATCATTAAATATGATTAGGATTATTATACAAGTACCTCATCTTCCAAGCCCTGTAATAGTTTATAAATTTCAATCTTATCCTTTGTTGCAACTTCCCTCAGTTCCTCACTTTCTAAACAAACCAAAATAAAATACAATTGTAATACAATTGGGCATTTAATACAATTTCATGCTTATAATTAATTTAGTGTACATATTCAAGCAAAAATTTTACATTTTATTATAAAAATTAAGTACCGGCAGCAAGTGATTCTAATTCTTTCAATTCTTGGAATTTTTCTTCAATTTGATGAACGACTTTAAGTAAACGAAAATTCTGATGTGCTGATTGACCAGAGGATGTGACTAAATTCTTCATATATTTTTGGACACTTGGATTTTTTAACGATAGTTTATGTGAATTATACCGTGGTGTAGACAAGTGGAAATTTCTTTTAGTTTGACAATGTTGACAAAAATCATATTGGCTAAATATACTATTCACTTTAATAGCACCTGATAGCTTTCGACTTAAACTTTGATTAAATAGTGATGACCTTATAATACACTGAACTTGTGTCAACATTTCTGAAAAAGGCAAAATTGTACACAATTAAAAAAATATTTTGTGAAACTTTGTGGATGTTTTTTTTGGAGATTCAAAATACTCGTGCTCAGTCTTCAATTGGTGGGACTGGCAGAAGTGGCAGAAGATATCGGGCTGTGTATGGAATTAGGAATTAAGTACACAAACGTGCAAACGATTGATAGCAAATTCTACCGAAATTATACAAGTTGTTGTAGTTTTATTCAAAATTAAATGTCGTATAAAGTATGCATCTACATTATACATATAAAACTGGAAGAAAAGTCTATAATAAAGGTATAAGTAATTTGTATTCTAATGGGCTACAAAAGATTTGATCTACAGTTCCGCTCACACTAATTCGAGTCTTTACAATGAAATCACTATGTTTATACATAAAAATATATAAATATTATTGAATAATAATGAATAATATACTCTACATTCATTTTCTATTAATATGTATAGTAAGCAATAAGAAGTTTTTCTTTTAATCTTACCCTAAATGTGATGGATGATGGCTCGTCTGTAGGACTCGGATGCCATTCTTGGTGTCGTCAGTAAATGCCTAAATATCTCAATACTTGTAAGGATATGAAAGATAGCGGAAACGCCTCAAAGCCACTTGTACATCAGTCTCTCGATGAGCCCCTTCAAGAAAAACAATATTGTTTAAATATAAATACTATTGAAATTATACTCACAATGGCGTTAGAGTTGATAGAAAAAACTGAATCTGAAACTGATCTCCATGTCATACCTGAGAACAAAAGAGTTCCAGTTGCAAAACAGACAACAGTGACTTTTGGACACTCAAAACTACAGACTAGACCAGCAAAGATTTCTGGGGCGAAGCTGAGAACACATAAAACATTTTTAGTATTTTGACAAGTACTAATAAACACAAATAATTAGGAAATTCTGAAAAAATTGATCCTTACTTGATGACTTTGGAAGAGTTTTTGATATCTTTATTAGCTCCCATCTCATGAATTCTAATTCTATAGCCCAAATTGATGGTGGCACAAATGTTTTGGACTCGATAAGAGTCTCCACCATTAATTTTACATCCAGCCCTTTGAATAACTTGGATACATTGTTGAGCAGCCTGTCTAGAGTCTGCCTCACACCTTGCTCCAGTGACAATCATTCTACCAGTCGAATAGACAATTCCCGTAGCTTCCGGTTCGTGAACTTGAATGACGAGGCCAGAAAAGTTCTTTTTATTATATTCTACATTCCATGCATTGGCAGATAAATGATCCAAATCAATGGAATTGGCCAATTTGACAGAAGCGACGACATTTCTATAAATTAATTAAATCAAGTGATCAGAACATAAGTGATAGAACTCCTGTATAATAAGTATAGGCTATACTTAAGCATGAAATATTTTTATACTCATTTAAATTGACGACATTGTACATTGAACATTAGCAACAAAACAATTTCAAAAAATTCTCCAGTACTTACAAAATTTTTGCTTCCTGTGTGTCAACAAGGGACTTGGACGGCTCTAGTAGTTTTTTACAGTCATTCCCTTGAAGGGCTGCTAGTACTTCAAGTGTACTCTCATATTCATTTTCAAAATCTCTTGGTTTCCTTTTCACGGTGGAACGAACTTCCGACGCCTCGAACTCATAGTCCTGCCATCAACCTTATTATTACTACTTGTCAATTAAATTAACATCGTGAGCTTTAAATGAAAAAAAAACAAGACTGACCGGAACGTATTTTTGCATCAATGCCACGGGGACTTTACTGAGGGCAGTTAAGTGTTTTCTTTCCTCGGCAGTTAGGCAGGATGCCAACATTGCAAGCTCATGAAGGAGTTGAGCCATGATGACCTATGTAATTAATACTACAATTAATAATAAATTAATAAAGTATTTTTAAGTTAACATTTTTAACCAAATAGGAAATATGTTTTTGTATTATTTAGATAACTCTCGACTACTTTCATGAAAATGAGTGACTTTTTTACTGTAAGGAGAAAGTTTAACGTACACCATTACCTTTTGAGTCAAAATTGTTCCAAAATTAACCTTTAAAAACAATTAAAACTAAAAATTTCCCAAAAAACTTGATGCGATGGAATTTCCACACGGAGTTCTGATCGGCGTTGAGGTTTTTCACGCTCGAATAGAACGCCATTGAGTTTTCTCAAATGGCGCTCAATTATGTAAATTAATTGAAATTAACTAATTGCAAAAATAAAATAAGCAACAATTGTACTTCGTATGTTGAAATGAAATATTTAGTTGAGCTTCAAGTGGGATTTTATTTTATTAATTAATCTACCGTTACTATGTTTGAGTACTTGTAGTAAACAATTTTTCTATCGTAATTAAGTGTATGACGTATCTTCAAGATAAAAATCTTCGAATTGACACTGAGCACTGAAGGTATATTATAGACAATGTTGAGTTTAATTCTATTATGCATTTTATTTATTTTCAAGTTAGAAAGGGTATCGTATACTCACACAAAATACTTTGTGAATATTTCTCGTCGTCTGCACCATTAAAATTTATCAATGTAACTAAATAAAAACGAAACATAAAACTGGCTAATACTTAGGAAAAAATTGATCATATCAGAGTAAAAAATTTCTTAAATTGATAATGCAATAAATGAAATGTTCACTGATTCAAAGGGGTCAAACTACCAAAAAAGTTTATTGAAAAATGCATAAACTTAATTGGCATATTTTTAATAGTAAATACATAGAATAGAACATCATAATGGAATGTAAGAATAACAATTGAGCACAATATGTAATTGAATTTTTATTAATTAAACCAATTCAGTTCTTCCTAGGAAAAGCCCCCATAGTTTTTGATATTATTCGCAACACAACTTCATCAGTACCCCCTGCGATCGATAGGGCCCGAAAGTCCCTAAAGAATCTAGAAATCAAAGTCTCCCTTGCATAGCCCATTCCACCGTAAAACTGTAGACAATTATCGGAAATTCTTCGGGCCAATCTTCCAGCCTTCAATTTAACCATGGATGCTATTTCAGTGACGTCCTTTCCGTTTGAGTGTTCCTCTTGAAAATTAAAAACAAATAAAAAATCCAACTTTTTTATTCTTTAAATAAATTTGATTTTTAATTTTACAAAGACTCACCAACAGCAACATAAGTCAAAGCTCTCAATGCTTCAACTTCCGTTTTGAGCTCTGCCAATTTAAAATGAACAACTTGATTATCTAAAATAGACTTTCCAAAGGCCTTTCTTTGTTTCGTGTACTCCATTGTCATATCAATGGCTTTGTCCATTCCTCTTAGTGTGTACAAAGGAAATGAGAGACGTTCGTCTTGAAACTGAATCATCATTTTAAAAAATAAAAAAAAAAGTTTTATTTTTTATATTTTTGACAAAATTATGAATAATCTTTTAAAGATTGATTTCTTACCTGAACCATAAGATTACGAAATCCATCCCCCTCCTTGCCAACAATATTCGAGTATGGCACTCGAACATCTTCAAAAAATAGTTGAGCCCAGTCTGAAAATAATAATTTAAAAATATTAGTCCACATTCTCTTCTATAAATTTTTACTTTTAAAATTAAACCTGAGCAGTAAAGTCCAATTTTGTGAATTTTTGTTCTCTGAATTCCAGGAAGGTTGAGTGGAACACAAATTAAAGATTTGTTTTTGTGATGGTGTCCTTCAGATGTATTAGCAATTAGTAGACACCAATCAGCTTTCATTCCACTTGAGATCCAACATTTCTGCCCATTTATAATTAAGTCGTCTCCCTTCCTTACAGCTCTTGTCTATGAATTTTCAAATAAATTACCTAATTGAACAGTTTTTTTTTTGCAAGTACGTGATTATTTTAAGTCTTTACTGTCAATCCTGCAACATCCGAGCCCGCACCTTCAAATAAAATAATTCTTATTTTAGAACAAACTTATAGTCAGTAATTAACGGATATTCGTGCATTAATTAATTATGCTAAATAATTAATTACCCGGTTCAGACACGCCAACACAGCCAACATATTCACCGTTAATAGAAGGCACTGCAAATTCTTGCTTTAGTCTGTCACTGCCAAATCTGAAATGACGACAAGGGTTAAAAAAAAGTACTAAAAAATCAATGAATGACTTACTGAACGACTGGGGGAACTATTACGTCTGTGTGTACTGCGATTGCGGACGTGGCCTATAGACATTGACAAATTAAAATTTGAAAAATACAGACAGGCTCAAAGTAATACCCCTATGGCATTAATATTTCCTAGTTCTTCCAAAAATGCTGCGTGATACTTGTACGATAAACCTTGTCCTCCAAGTTCTGAAATTTTTCATTAAAATATAATTTTTAAAATATTTCAAATTGTGACAATTTGACCAAGTTTCTATGACAAGATCCAGAATCTGGATTCCAGATTCAACACTTGTTTGCAGTGCTTTTTGATCTAACCTGTGGGCTTATGAATGCCAAGAAATCCAGCCAGGGCAAGTTTTTTACTAATGACAGAAATGACAAGAAAAAACATCAAATTATTTTTCTGTACTTAAAAAATTTGCAACATCTACATGTAATATAATATAATGTCAATTTTAAAAAAATGTCACAAGTTTAATTACAAAACTTCATGCGAAGGAAATTGCTCCGCCTTCTCCCATTCATCACAAAATGGATTGAACTCTGTCTCAATAATCTGGACACATAAAATTAAATTAAATTAAAACCCGCAATTACTTGTAATGTTTAATTATTGCAAATGTTTAAGTAGATAATTTAATGTACTTGTCTAAGGGATTTTTGCATGGCCAGCATTTCTTCATTATAAAATTGGTTTGAGACAACGGACTCGACAGTACAACAAGTTGAGGCTGCATCAACTCTTTGATTTGTTGAAAATCTTTGACATTTTAATTTAACTTGACTCCCCTGCCAGGCTCCACTGACTTGTAACTCGTAAAAATTATTATTCCACCTGGCCTTTGGGCACAGTTGACGAAACATTTTGTTAGATGGACTTTTTTAACATTCAACTTAATTGAAAAAATCCTAAATGACTACAATTAAATAACTATTTTTTCTCTTATTTATAAATGCCAACAACATTTAATTCAAACACTTGAAATCTGAACACACACAACAAGATAAACAGCTGATCGACTATTTTTCAACCTTGAGAGGAATTATATAAAAAAGTCTCGTGTGTAGGAATGTAAAAGGGGTACGTATACATACATATTTATTTATGATAAACTACTTTTATACCGGCTTCGTAAATTACAGACTCTAATAATCACAAGGCCTTGTGACAAATATCCCCTTGCAAGGGGAGATAATGAACGCTCTCGTCAGTTTGTTATAACTTTCGTGGTTATAGTAATGTTACTTTATGTACCAGTTCAATTAGGACAACTGAAGCTCCAAAAATTTCGGACCAAAATATCCCGTCCTGCCAACAACCAAATTTTTTTTTCAGTGAATACTATTTATCAGTTATAACTAACTGGTGAATGCTGCAGCCAGGGAATGCTTGGCATAATTAGATTACAGTGATGATCAAGTATATGATGCATTAAAATAATTCATGAGATTGTCAAATGCAAATATCGTCCATATCATAGATAATAATTTAATAATCTGGAATTGTACAATGTATTACATCTTTTTTTTTGACAATTCACCCGGTGAATTTCACCGGGCATGACGGGTCGTCACCTCTACTACTCAATAAATGTTTAATGGAGTTTTAAAATAATAAATTAGGGAAAAATTCTTGTAATTCTTATTCCATAAAATCATTTAGTTTGGGTTCCTCCTTGTTTTAGATGTAATAATTTTAATTATCAGTTTACAATTTTTTTTATTATTTGAATGACTTGATCATCATCTACCTTAATTTACATTCTCACAACTTGTCTCTAGTATAATTGTATGTATGATCCGTGTATTTAGCACTAAATAAAATAATTTATTGAAAGCTGTCAAGGTCTCTTTTCTCTCTTTCTCTACTTGTAACAATGCAATGTCCAGGTTTATTATAACTTTTAATTTTTTTTTCTTAGATAAATTTATTCTAAATCTTAATTTCAAAAAATTATATAGGTATACTTAAATATTAATTGCGAGAATATTATTTATATATTTTTATCAAGAGAGATGGGATTTTTTCAAGCAAAAAAATTGTTGACAAATCTCCATCATCGTTTTATAATTTTTTTTGAATGATGTGGAATTAATTGAAGATGTGAGAACGAAAAGCAGCTTGCTCTAAGAAAAGGGCAGCTATTAGCTGTGCGCGGGAGTGAATAAACTCATCCTTGTTTTCTAAGGAGTCTGCTTTTAGTTCTCGCATCTTCAATTAGTTTCATAATTTTTTGAGAATGTTTTTCCTTCTTCTTCTTCGTCTAAAGAAATACATTAGCAAGGACACAATGTGCTATTAATAATAATATTTGCAGCTATAAATTTGCAATAACATTCTAAATTTGATAAAATGTTGTGGATTATTCTTCTTATTTTTTTTTTGCATATATCGTTTATAATAGAGATAATACACAGACAGTCACAGGCTTGAAGCTTAAAGTCTATTATTTTAAAATATTTTTCAAAAAACAAACAAAAAGTCTCCACTTTTATAACCTACATTAGGACCTATTTAAGACTTAATTAATAATTTGTATTTTTTTCAAAGAGAGTAAGAGAGCGAGAGACTGCTCTCTCAGAGAGAGAATTTATTTTTCTCTCTCATTTTACTAAAAACTAAGGTATTAGGTACTTAATTTTACAATGATAAATAATTATTTTTCATATGAGAATATAAATTACTTAGATAATATATTTTTTTAGAAGCTGAACAGTTTTGAACACGTCAACAAATAAGAAACAACATTATGTTTTGTTTCAAGTTTTAGCTAATATTTCAAAAAAACAAAAAAAATAGTCTGTAGAAAAATGAGACAACAGAATATGTTTAAACTTAAAAGCTCTTAAATGCCTTTGCATTTCTAGGAACAGTGACCCCAATAAATTTGTAAAATTGTAGATAACATTTTTAGTTAGTTTTTTTTATAAATAATATAAATATATATAGGATTCTAGTCATGTAATAATTATGATTTTTTTTTGTGAATTCATAACAAGTGAAGGGTATTATTTTTTGTTTGTATTTTAATATTTCTATGTGTATCATATATAATATATTTAATTGTATAACATGATTTCTTTCATTTTTTTGTCAATTAATTAATTATTAAATACTTTTTAAATTCATCTTTTCTCAACGGCGTCTTGTAAATTGCCAGAATGTCTTTTCTTTTGTATGTAAATTGTACATACCTATTTATATTCACAATTAAATTCACATTCTTGTTTAAAGCTACAATTTTCTCATCAGTAGTTTTCTCTACACAATGTTTTTGTTGCTCAATTCTCAACTCGAGTTCTCTCACTCCTTTTTTTTCTTAACTGTCATTTCAATTAAAATTTAGTTTAGAGAGAGAGTTTATACAACAATTTCTATCACGTTCAACTTTTTTTTATAATATATTTTTCTTAATTTATTTACTTAAATTTAGTTCATTTTGTCACATGAGTTGTATCTCTATTTTTATGTATTTTGTGATTCATCTATTTATTTTTATTTTACCGTACCTTGACTCAGATATGGTCATTGGGAGTCTAAAATGAATTTCTAATTCAAAAAAAAGAGAATCTAATATTATTCCTCCTAGATATATTATTTTTATTATTCATTTCATCTTTTTAAAAAGTCTTAGCCGAATATTAGCGAACAATTTTAGCGCATTTTACTACTTAATAACATTTAGTTGCGATTTATATTTATGTAATGTACTTACGTTATGTAATTATTATTTATTTGAGGGTAACAGGGAAGATGAGGAAAAAGATTATATTTTAAGTTAAATTAGTTTTTTTTCTAGGAAAATTAAAGCATAAAGTTCAATGAGTAGGTACTTATTACAATATGTATGTGTGTCAATGACACAGTGTCATAAATATTAATTTTTTAAATTTAAAATTAAGTAAAATTATATTAAATGCAGTTAAAAAATATTGATAAATACAAAAGCTGGTGTTTTTTTCATAGTACATAAAATATAAAATAAAAAGAATATCAAGTGTCTCAAGTTTGTAGAGTTTTTTGAAAAGAAACTTAATTTTTTGATTTAAAAGTCAATTACTCAAATTGATCCTCATAAATTAACACACATGACAATTATATTCTATTAGAGTATTTATCTGTATATAATATATATTAGATAATATATATATTTCTGTTTTTAAAATGATATTTTAACCTAGATATTATAGTTCATTCATAATTTTTTTTATGCATGATGGCAGTTTTTGACAAAGGAGGCAATGTTTCTCTTTTCCAGAAAATTCACAAAAAGTCTGTACAAGTTGTGTACTAAACCATTAAAAGTATAGACGAAATTCTTTTCCTTTTCTTTTTTTTTAAAAAGAAAAATATTCACAAGTTTTCTTCCTTGAATATAATGATGGGCTAAAGGTCATGAGGCGAAAAAAGTTTGCTTCAATTTTGTAGTCATAACCTCGTTATAGGCGTCGTCAAAACAAAAATTTTAATTTACTGAATCCAACTCCCAGGACACCACATGGGCTCCGTCTCAACTTTCTTGACAATTTTAATAAGTTTGTCAAAGGCTTTTGTGAGGTCATCATTTACTATCGTTTCATCAAACCAATGGCCATACAGGAACTCAATGCGCTCTGAACTTCGGAGGATCTGAAAAAAAATTAATTGGATTTTATTAATAATGAGGGTTTTGGTTAGAGTTTATTTTTATTCTTTTCTTTCATAACTTTAACCATGTAATAGTAAACCTTACCTCGTGAAATTCGTCATCCTGCTCCAGTGTCCAATGAAAAATACCAAAAAAACACAAAAAAAGAGAAAATTTAAGTACCAATCGTTTCAATTTAGTCTTAAACTTTTAGAAAAATATTGACAGTTAGTAAACGCACAAAAGTACTTGTTAATATTGTTCAATGTTCAAAGATTACATATTACTCAGTACAAATCTAATTACAACAACTCTTTAAATTTATATAAAAGTGAGTGCCCCTGTCAATTAGTTAATTATTAGTTTTATGTACATATACCCCATACCAAAATATTTTGTTTTATCTATATACATAGTCAACTTGTAGTATTATGTATTTGTAATTTTGTAGAATTATACCCAATACCCAAGATTAGTCTTAATTTGTTAAATTGTACCAACACTAAGATCGTTTTCACAAATAGAAAGCAGATAGAAAGCAATATGGAATTATGGAAGTGTTTGCAAAAATAAAAATTGGGTTTAATAGAAAAAAAATTGAGTCAAAAAAGTGTCAAAACAATGAGTGCAAATAATAAATGATACAAAAAGTCTATATAGGTCCTACTCAAGCGTCATGAGATATAGTAAATAATTTTTTAAAAAAAAAAATAAAAAAAAAAAAAAAAAAAAATCCGTTGAAGCAATATTTATAGGGTATAGTTAATAAAAACTAACGTTGAAAGCCCGACTATTTTTCTCGTCAAAGGTAGACTTGGCAAATTCTTTATGCCTGGAAAACTTCAAGAGCTGTAAATATATAAAATCAAAAGGAAAAGGAGTAAAGCACATCATTTCCTAATGCCAAAATTAATCAATACCTCGAATGGTGGTGGCTTGACAAAGATAATAAATGGCTTGAACTCGGCTGTCCGCAACATTTTTAGTGCTTGACTGTGTGGATTTAAGACGCAACTCAATCCTGTATTTATTATACTCCTCACATTCTCACTTGCAGTCCCGTACAAATTTCCCTTGTATTCTCCAAATTCCAAAAATTTCCCTGCTACAGAATCCAAAACAAAAAAATATTTATTCTTTTGTTTTTACTAGAATATTATATCATGATCTTGCATTTCAAAATAAAATTGTATTCATGTATATTATCCGTAAAAAAAATTTACCATTAATATCTTCTTCCATTTTCTCACGACTGACGAAAAAATATTCTTTCCCATTCATCTCTCCTGGTCTTTGAGCTCTCGAAGTATCTACAAATCACACAATAATCAAATCATTGCTGTGCTGTGATTTATTGAGAGAAGGGATTTGAAAAATAATTATGGTTAAATGACTCACAAGGAATAGTTGTTTTGTACTTTGTCGGATCTAGAATATATACATAGAAAGTTTTATATTAAAAATCTTTGATTTTTTTTAAATTGTAGAAACTTTGGAATTTATATGTGAACTTACCTAGGTCAATTAATCTGCTCTTGAGCTGTAATTAAAAACAAAAAGAGTATAATAAATTATATTGTCCTACAAAATATTGTCAGATTAAGTTTAGGATGCTCACCATATTTCTTCCCACTCCAGGCGGGCCTATTAGGACAATGGGACGATAGAAACCAGGTCGGGGATATAACTTGGCCACCTCTTCGTACGTGGGTATTTCTTCTCGATCATAGTCTTCACTTTCTATTAGGTCATACATTATCTTTTTTGAATGTTTTGAACACGACCCAGTACCACCAATACCACCCGTAACATTTTTTAACACGCTCCCCGTACCTCCCCCAAGCTTGCAAGGAGAACAATCAACTACAATTGGGAAAAGTCAAAAATTCTGTTAACTCTACCCACCACCAATTTTAATACTTGTGATGCCATCCAATCACAAAAATTAGGCAAAATTTCATCTATTATTTTTTGTCACATAACCCATTCCATGAAAAAAATATTAACCATTCACCACTTTCACAAATTGAAAAATCAATAAACAAAAGCAAGCTATAGCACGTATATAACAGAGTCGGCAAAGCTATGAAGCTATGCATGACAACTAAAGATGAAAATTCACACATAAATCACAAAAAGAAAATTAGAATTGCCTTGAAACCACTAAAAAATTCCTATAAATATCACTGTAAACTAAGTTGAAGGTGAGATTCCAGAATTGATGTGATATTCAAATTAAAATATTTCAAAAAAAAAACTATGTACAGTCAGAACATTGAACATAAATTTTGTGTTATAGACAAATAAAATAATAATGTAGTGTAGAGATGGATTTGACAAATAAATTAAATTTTAGTGTCAAAACAGTAATGGAACAAGACAAAAATCACTAGACATCCACTGAAAGTGAGGTAGGTAAAGAACTCGACATAGCATCAAAATATGCCGTGCTAAAATTCTTTTAAGAATACTACAAGTGATTACATTTTATCCATTCAAGAGGGGAGAAAATTGTGTGACCTTTTCAGAGCTTCATAAAACTTCTTTTTTACTACCAAAGGTACTTAATCACCATGCAATAAACACTCAGAGTGAAAAAAATACAGGAAAACAAATAAGCGATGGAGAGACAGAGAGAGTTAAATGATTGTTACGAGAATAGACGAACATGTTAAATTTCTTACATTTCATGATGATTCATGATTCATATTTTTTTTAGTAGAGAGTTTACATATATTTTATAATACTTTTTAAATGTTATTTCTATGCTCAGAATAGTCACTTGAAAAGATATTAAAAAACTTGAGAAAATTAGAGTTTTACAATTATAATTTCATACTGAAGACAGATTGTTTAGTTTAACTTGTTTTTTTTAGTATGACATGATAAGAGAGAGAGATTGTAAATAAGATAAAATGAGGCGATAGAATTTTAATGAGAATTCATCATGTCAATATAATACCCTGCATATCCGTAGACATGTTTATCATTGAAATGAATCATATCGTTCACTCACCATTATTCTCACTCTCAGCCGTTCCTAGCAAAGAAATAAAGACATTTATACATATATTGACAAGTAATGACGGCACAAATGTTTCTCTAAAGTAATTTTACATATAAAATAAACACTTACGTGCCACCAAAACTCTTCTCTCTTGCAAAGCCCGACTCGGAACAAGACCTGCTCTCATGGTTTTATCTCCTTCTCGCCTTGCTTGCCACCTTGAAATTACAAACATTAAATTTATCAATACACAGATGAAACATGTCAAAGTTTACAAATAGTAAGCACACATGAAGTGACGTCATATTTGTAATACTTATTCTGTAGTAAATTTCTCACCAAAAAATGTCATCTTGGCTAACTACATGCAGGACGTCCCCTTTCACAAAATCCAATCCAGCATCTTGACATGGAATGTGTGGATCATCTTTAGCCTATTTACAAAATTTTGTAAAAGAAATATGAATTAAAACAATTGTTAGAGAATCATTTTATTTATTGGCTGTGGGCAGAAACTTACCTCAAAATTGAATAAACAACGAACTCGAACTTTGCTTTCTCTCTGTATACAAATGCACACAAAAGAAAAATATTCATGTTTTATTAGTAAAAAGCCTTATGGGTCTCTTGAACCATCCATATGGTTCATTTGTTGACTTGAACATGAAAGAGATAAAGAGTAAAAAAAGCCATAAATGTCAATTATTTTTTTTTTGTGTTTATACCTTCGGACGCCCAGCATCAGCAGGCACCAACTTGAATGTAATAGTACCTTCCGAGTTCTTGAGGAAATCAAAAAAACACATTTATAGTAGAAGACTCATAAAATCCTTAGTTAAAATTAATCATACATAATACAAATTTATTGCTCTTTACTTTCAATATCTGTAGAACATCATCCGGTGTTTTCCCCTCCACCGACAACCCATTGACTTCAACGACTTCGTCACCTATAAAAAAAAGGAAAATAATGGAATACATATTTAATATGTATTTATCTTTTCATAAATAGGAATGTATAACTTTTGTACTTCCAACTGTATAAATTTGGAGTACCCCAATTAGCCCAATTTAAATGAAATCCAAATTACCTGGGTAAATGAGACCTGAACGATCTGCAGCCCCACCATGCATCACCCTTGCAATCGTTATTTTTCCTGTCTCTTCGTCTTTTTTTATTGTAGCACCCTGTAACAAGTCAATAAAATCATGTTCTAAATCACTTTTGTACCTCATCAAAAAAATAACATTTTGGCCACCCCATACTTTGTGTCCCAAAGCAAAAAAAAAAAAACATTCCAAAACTCAAATAAAAGAGTCTATAAGTAGTTGTGCCATATTATAAACCCACGTAGAAAAAAAAGTTGGTTTATTTTCAAGAAAATTTCACATCCACATTCCGCATGTCGATCGATGCTGTTAAGCATCAAACATATTATAAAATTGGACAAGTTTCCAATGCCAAAAAAAAGAACCAAAGATAAAAAAGAAAGTATAGAGAGAGAGATACATAAGTACAACCTACCTAATGGATATTACCTATAGTAGCTTTCACCATTCTAATCGTAAGACTTGTTCTAAAGGAAAAGTATAGACAGTTTGTCTATAGACACAGTCACACAGTTGTATGAATTAGGAGGGGGGAAGAATTCCTGATAAATAATAAGAGAGGGACATTTCCTGAAATGAGAACCAAGGGAGTCAGTAAAAGAGATTGAAATTTCAATTCTGAGATGTATAGACATGACAGCTAGAGCGACTATGTACATTTCATTTTGTTTCCATCAAGACTCAAAACTTGGCTTCCAACCAAGAAAGGGACCTAGAGCCCTATACCACTACAAATTGTCGTCGACAGAGTAGAGACAAGGAATTTGTTTTACTCTTTCCTTCATTGTTAGTGACTCGTTTTATGATAACGGCATTGTATGCCAAGTTTCAATATTAAAGGCACTTGAAATAAAAATGACTAGAATTTTAGCCTTTTGAACCATGGTCATGATATGAGAAAATGTGTCTTGACTTGTGCTTTTAGTCTTTGTGATATTTCATCGTCAATATATACAAAAAATTGTAGACTTACAGTCATAGAATTGTACTATAGAAAATCATATCACCATGCATAAAATTGAAACAACATTGAAACACACAAAAAAAATCAAACATGTGGTTAATTAATTTAGTGTCATTTTGAAAACAATAACACAAAAAACAATTTGAACTCTTAAATATAAAGTACACCCATGTTAATAATAATAATAAAAAACCCACAAATAATTCAGAGAAAATTGCAAATAGTAAAAGTTAATGTTAGAATGACATGAATTCAAGCACAACATGAATAAATCAATAAATTATTTGAGTATGAGATAATCCGAAATTTTACCACGATAGGCTCAGCAGTTCTTGCACCATCCTTTATATTTTGAAAAGTGTGGCATGAAAATTTTACAAATGTTTTTGTCAAATAATTGAACACTTTTTTTATAGAAGGAAAACTCTCTACTTATCGTTAGTAAGTAGAGATTTTTCGACAGAAAGAAATGAGATTAAAAAAAGTAATGCTAATCATATTAGAATCAAGTATAAATGGTGATGATCTCTGTCGTTCATTACAATTAGTTGATTGTTTGTATATAATGATAATACTATATATTAAAAACAAAGGGTCACATTTACTTACCAAAGGTTCATTGGATTTGACAAGTTGAACAATTTTGATAGTTTCTTCATCCGCATCCACATCAGCTGGATCAGGAGGTGGGATATCGGGTAATTTAGGCAAATAATCTTTCTGTATTTTGTAAAAGGAAAAAAAAGGTTTTAGTAAAGTACATTAACTGTCAATTACATTAAATTACTGGTTCAATGTTTTCTGGTAAAAGAAAGAAATCAATGAAAATTGACCTTCTCCTAAAGAGTAATTTTAATATGATAGAAAGTCACCAACCTGGGCGATGATGTCATGAGAGTAAAGGAGCCCTTGCAGATGAGGACTTTGAAGAAGTTCAAAGAGATCTAAACACTCTGGGTTGTCTTGATTGGCTAGATAAAAAAAACCATAAAATAATTTAAATCTTAGTTTTCACAGTATGAATATTATATTTTCATCTAAAATCTAACACTATTTTATTAAATAATTTACCTTTGTTAGTTAAAATCTCCATCACATCCTCAGACACCTCAACCCCATTTGACAGTACCGGATGGAATCTGTCATCTTTCTCCGATATGGCTACACAAATCAAATACAAAGTTTGATTAGAAATTTGAAACTAAGACTTTAGTCTAAGGTTTTCAAAAGTACAAATTAACTAAACACAACTAGGATAATATATATTTTCAAGTCCTTCAAACTTACTGTTATGCACTTTGACCAGAGCATGAAGTTCACGAGATTGAAGGAGTTCACTTAAAAACCCAAGTTCTTCATCCGGAGGTAAAGTGCCTCGAAATTGTTCCAATTCAACGAGTAACTTTGCCAATACTAAAATCAAAACCAACAAACAAAACAATTTAGAATTTAACCAAAATGTCATGAACATCCTTTGACACTTTACATATTACACACAAGTACATGATATGTATAAAAAGAAAAAGAAAAAAAACATTCAAGTATTTATGCCAAGTAATTTCCTGTCTTCATTTGTTAAGTGATTTCCTGTCCGTTCTGCTTTGGTAAACATTAAACACAATGTCAATGTCATTACACAACATTAAAGTGTCAAGTTCAATAAAGAAAATTGACTTTTCTAATTAAATCTTTTTTCTCATTCAATCATTTTAAAGAAAATTTAAAATCTCTTTCTCTCTCAATCCCAACAAAACAATGACCGCACCCCGAGGAATACACAAAAAGTTTATACATGCCCTAACATGTTTTTGTTGACAAAGAAAAAGGGTATCATAATACATAGGTCGGAAGTCAGCTAATCAATAAAGTACTAAATAATTCATTATGAAAAAGCTATGCAATCAAAACCCCTCCCCCCCTTAATTCTTTTCTATAAATATAGTCAATCGTTAATAAAGTCAAAGTCTCATGAATGTATCTAAATTAGTCCATAACACAAAGTAAATCATTTTAAATCTCAACTTTTTTTACTTTGACAAATGTCTCTTTGAAATGTCTTTGGTTTAATTGTTATTTACCTGGATCCCAAGCACGTTGGTCCATGTCCAACACTTTCATGTCTCTTGATACACACACAATAAATTCACTTCAAAATGGTTTTTTTTAAATCCTGTCCCTCAAATCATCAATTAAATTAAAGTACACAATTTCTTCTTCATAGTCAAAAAAAGGGAAGAAGAATGAGAAAAAAATTTGACTGTCTATCCGTTTCTCTCTATAGTCACAAACTGAGAGTACAAAAAAAACCAGCCAAACCTTAGCTTTGACGAGTCTACTCTCTGCAGTGACGTAGAGCAGTGGGGACTAACACGAAGAATAGCATGGTAGCGTGTCATATTTGACACCGATTTTTATGAAAACTGCTAGAATGATTGCCAACGTCCAACTGGACACTGCTATATTAGTTGACAAATAATCTATTCACCTCCCAGATGACCTTAACAAGGCACTTGTGACGAGTCAAAGTGGTCATTGTTTATACAATGGTTTCTGTAGATCACATGGTTCAAAATTTTGACATAAATTACAATATTGTTCTAAATATTGTTGAGGTGAACTATGAATTTTGTCACATTTTTAGAACAGAACCTCAGAGGTCATGGATACAAGTCACTGTTCAAGGTGACCTCTGAAGATGCTCTGTGGGTAAAGTGTGAGGTCTATGAAAAATTTCATGCAACAAACATGTGTAGGCAGTCAATTTGACACCTAAACTGGATCAAAAAGTGCTCAGGTCAAGAGAACTGACATGGGCATTGGAGCCTGAGAAGACTTAGAAAGGCATTGAATAGTCTCCGCCCGTCCAAGTCTTAGAAAGAGTGCTGGAATCAGCATCCTTCGCATTAGTCCCTACTGTAGAAAGTGTACATGATTGCCAAATTTTTTTTTCCATTTTATTTTATTCCACACAAAGAGATTTATTGACACGATATAAATATTTTCCATCATTTTCCGTTACATTCAGCATGATGATTAAACAATTATTACAATATGTAGGACAATAATATAATAATAATGTATGTATGATTGAGCTGAATAAGATTTAAGTTCATTATTGAGTTGAATGTTGAAATTGAGTTTTGTTTTCTTTTTTTTGTGTTTTGTTTGAAAGAGATGAGAGAGAATGAGAGAGATTCTCACACATTATTATTATAAATACAATTGTTTTAAAAAATTGATCAGAACCACAAAATTTCCGTAATGAATATACTTGTAATATTAAATTGGTCAAACAACAACTGGTTATATAGGAATTACTCACACATAATTAAGTATAATGTATAACAACAAATTTGACACATGGAGTATAGGACATGGGCTGAATTATTTCTTTACTCAGCCGTTTGTATTTAATATTACAAATAAAAAAAATTAATTAAACCTAAACTTATCTTTTAAATATAAATATGTATGTACTATGTACCTACACAGAAATTCGTAGTCTCCATTTATTTACTAAACTAATTATTGAAAATTCTCAATTAAAAAAAATCACACACACACAAACTCTATTATATTGACTTTTTTCTTTTTTATAAAAAAACTGGAAAATAACTTGCACTATATACTACAGCCTGTAGTCTACAGGTATAACAACACACTGTGTACATAATTTAACTTTTAAATTCAAACACATACAAACATATACATAAATTAATTAATCAGTTCGGTTTTCAGTTTTCATCTTCAGTTAATTAATATAATTTTTTTAACTGTTGTTCTTACTTAACATAATCAATTAAATTTTATATTAAATAATAAACATTGTATCAAATAATTAACTAAATTGTATAGATTATACATATTGCAAAGGTTGTAAAAAATTATCTATATTTATACGGTGGCTTCATAATAATAATAACTCATAAGAGGTATATACACCGTGGTCAGTTTAAAACTTGACAGCAACTTTCCGAAAGTTGCGGGAGCATTTCCTTTCCCCAAACAGCTCCAGTGGGACAATTTCT
>JAQIVZ010000509.1:0-63455 GCA_034700945.1 Arrhopalites spinosus
AAGAGGAAGGATAAAGTTGAAGATATTTAAACTGACAATTTTAAATTTTGATGGAAAATAAATCGGAATTTCTCTGGTTCAGGACAGGATGAGAAAATAAACGTCCATTATAATTTAATTTGTCTCAATTTTGTTTCTAAAACTACGTTTAAAAGCTCAATTAAAGTCTGTCCATGTAGAATTTTTTTTTTTATAATTTAAACATGTTTTGTTTATTAAAGTAAAAAAATTAAATTGTACAAATTGCAAAAAAATAATGTTTGCAATTACTTATACACAAAACAAACTTTAATTATAAATTAAGACATAGACACAAAAACAATGATCATGATGAGCACAGGTAAAGCAAACATGGTAATGACAGTACAACAACAAACTTTTTTAAACATTCCAATTTGTCCACTGCCCAAAAACGTCTCCGCAAAATAATGAAGGTACTGTAAAAATAAAATTGTAATTAAAAATTAAAATATTCAAATTAAATTTTACAATGAAATTACCAAAATGTATGAAGTAGCCAATAAAAGTCCCTTTGTATGAGAGTCCAAATGATGAGAAAATGAGAGACTAGTAAGACCAACTGAATTCTTTTCAATTTTTCCAATTTGTGTTCCATTAGCCATTAAAAATTTAAATTCTTTGTTATTACTCGTCCTCTCAATTTTCAGTACAATTTCTCCCAAAACATTTTTAGCCACAATATTCTGACCAAATAGTCCAAATCCCTCTACTACCCCAAGTGTCATGTCCCCACTTGACACTGTGAGTGACTGTAACATTAAAAATATGGACAATTTAAATTTGACCTTTATGACCTTTTTTTTTAATTTCAAAAAAAACTTACACGTCCACTCTCCTGTCCCGTGAGTAAAGCCCTCCCAGTTGAATCCATAAATTTGGTAGTCCCCCCTAATTGAATTCTCGTGTCATTGACAGTCGACACTGAAGGTCCAGGTGTGTACAAAATTGAGATGACAGGACTTCCATTAATGTCTTGTAATTGTACAACTGCGGCTGAGGTTGCAAAGCCTAATTAAAATTAAAATTATTAAATTGATATTTAATTTTTATTATTATTAAATTTACCAATTCGAGAGGCTGAATAAAAATTGAGTTGTTGATTCATTCCCAAAATTTGATTTAAATTATCCACGGGTGTTCCTGAAGGAGATGGATTTTGTCCATAATTTTGGGAACTTTGGCTATTGGTCATGGAATATGGTGGGGGTGGCATTTCAATTTCTGTTTGTTTCTTGTCCATTTTAAAATAATTTAAATCTATTTAAAAAATTATTTGTCAAAATTTTGACTGTACAAAACAAGAGATGACGAGGGTAGGGAGAAGACTTTGTAAATGCCAAAAAAAAAGAAGTTTTTTGTGATGAGAAACAACTAACAAAAAAAGGGAGGGCGGAATCGATAGCCTTGAGATTTTTTTCGTTAATAATAGGGCACGTATACGAATGAACTTTGAGGTTGTACATGGAACATTTATTGTAGCCAAGGATTTTCCAAAGGTACGACCAACAAAGACCTGTTGATTCTCATGTAAAATTGAGTGCATGAGTCATGAAAATTCATGAAACAAATTGTCAATGGGAATTTATTTACATGATAATGATAATCTATATTTAAATTATGATCGGAAATTCCATGAACCCTTTTATGAACGTAGAGAGAACATATTTTTGAACAATTTGATGGAATTGGTTGTCTTTGTACATTTATGAAATATCTCTCCCCTGGAGAAATTATTTTTGTGATGAAAGAGAATTTAGTGAATTGAACAGTTTATTCTCTCGTATGAAATGATTTTCGTTTAAAATTTTTTGAAATTATGGGGATATTACAAAGGGGTGAATTTATACAAGATAAAAAGATTTGTTTCATGAATAATTGTACAGGATTTGTTTTATAAAGAGATTTTAATTTGAGATGGGTCACAGATCAAATTATTGAAAGATGGTCATTTTTGTTGTTGAAGGGCATGTCTCAATTATCCTGCTGGTTTTGGTTTTGGTGTTGATGGTCTTATTACTGCTAATCCAAATTGAGGAGCAGCTGCTTTCCCGGTCAATGGTTTAATTTGTGCTGGTGGTTTCCCTCCTGCAGCTGGTGCAGCTGGTGCTGCTGGTGCGGGTCCGGGTTTCCCTCCTGCAGGTTGTACTGCTAGTTGGGCAACTGGTGCTGCACCAGCTTTCCTGATTAAAGCTGGTACGGGTGCAGGTTTGTTTCCTGCAGCTGGTGCTCCAGGTTTGTTTCCTGCAGCTGGTGCTCCGGGTTTGGTTCCTGCGGCGAGTGCAGCTTGGTTACTTCCGGCGGCGCCTTGATTATTTCCAGCTCCAGCGGCCTGTTGGTTGGGTCCTTGTGCACTACGTCCAGCAATATTAGCTGCTGGATTTGCTCCATCTTGAGGTTTGGCAGCGTCAGACCCTGCAGCTCCATCTTGAGGTTTGGCAGCATCAGACCCTACAGCTATAGCTTGAGGTTTGGCAGCGTCAGACCCGGCAGCTCCAGCAGCAGCGCCAGCAGCGGCACCACCACCAGCAGCTTGAGCACTAGCTTGAGCCATAGCCTTGGCAGCGTCAACTGGTGCGAGGACTGGCATTTGAGGGAAAACATCGCCGCTAGAGTAACCCAATTGAGAAGACTTGAGGGAATCCAATTGTGGTAGTTGAGCCAATGGGCCAAAATTGGGCATTTGGGCCAATCCATAACTTTTACCATTGAGTGTTCCAGCAAATGCCTTCCATGAGCCAGGAGCCCCAATCATACCAGGGATTTGAACATTCTGGTCATTACTCTGTGCCATTTCTTGGCGATCAATGTTGGAGAGTTCTTGTCTAAGAATGGCTCGACCTGAGTCATCAATTGGAATGCTCTCCTTGGCTTCTCGTTCTATTGCTTCGGCTACACTTTTTTGTTGGACATCTTGTGTTTCAATGGCATCAAGCTTTCCATATGTTTTCTTTGCTTTGTTTCCCTTTCCTCCCTTCCCGTCCTTTCCTCCCTTCTTCCTTTTGGGGGCATCAGCTCCAGCAGCGGCGCCTTGCTCCTGTGCTCTGTAAATTCAAAGAATTTTTTTAAAAATTGAGCGGCAAATTTAAATCTTAACTAGTGAAAAAATCATGTACCCTTGACCAGCAGCGGCCGGAGAGTTCTCGGGGTCGGCGGGTCTTGGGGCGGCTGAGATACAGACGACCGCAAGAAGGGTCAAGGCGAGGACGAGGGACGTTTTACGGGTCATTTTATCAAATGTGGAAATAATTTGATGTGACTCAAGCAAATGATTTGGGAATTATACGACGTACAAGAAGGGAAATGCTCGGAGCGCGTGTTGACAATGCTTGGTAGTTGAGTGACGTCAAAAGAAATTTTTTATTGTTTAATTAAAAGTTCAAGAGTTTCTAAACTGGCATTGTTTGCTGAGTTTCTTAATTAACACGAGAAAACATTTAAACATTTAAACATTTAATGGAACATTTAATGTTTTAACAATAAATGACGGCAATTATCTCAATGAATGACATTATGACGAGACACGGCAGCACTTTTACTCTTTCAAAATTTGTCAAAAAAAAATCTTTTACATGACCATGACATCATCTTAATTAATGAGAATGCAATTACAATTATCATCATCAATCATTAATCCCGCCAATTTTTGAGAGCACCATGCTCAAATTTAAAATTGTAAATAAACTTTTTTTTCAAAAAAATATAATCGTCCTGTGACGGCATAAATTAGGAATAACTAATTTTGAGTCAAATTAAAATTTTAATTGACTTCATTGATGACCTTCATGACTAATTTAATTTAATTACAATTAGCATTCCCAGTAAAATTAAAGTTGACAAAAATCAAAATTCACTGCAAACTCTCTCTCTCTCTCTCTCTACTTTCTTATTCCGATTTTCGGTGTATTGGTGACCTCTGAGAAGTAGCAAAATTAATAATGTTTTGAGTGACCTTCAGAAATCGGAGGTCAATTTCATATAATTTTTTTTTCAGTATTTTAAAAATATTTGTGATGACGTATTTTAATGATAATTTTAGTAGTAACAAAATTGGAGAAATTTAAGTGGCTGGCATTGACCGGAACCGGTTTTATTCAAGGTTGTTAATTTTAAATATACCTTTATTTTTTTAAAAAAACAAAAGTGACGTAGGTAATGAATGGTTGTTAAGCTTGTTTGTAGAATAATAATTAGTTTAACTATAATATAAATTAATCAGAAAAAAAAAGTTTTTGTTGTTTGACGTAAATTCATTTCCAAAAGATTTTTTCAAAAACTTCCCAGTCGTCTTCTTTGTTTCAAGAGATTCTCATTCCATTGAGAAATTATTTGTTATATTTTTGTTTAAAATTTGAATACAATTAATTATTTTGATTTTTTGAAAATGCTCCGTCTTACCTCTCTATCTCTAATTATTGTGATTCTTAATCTCTATTTTGCCACCAATTTTAGTCATGCTCAAGACGGAAAAACAGCTGAACAGGTAAAATAATTGAAAAAGTTATTTAAATGTTGAAAATTGAAAATAAATGACAATAGTAATACTTAAATAAATTAATTGTCAATTAAATTTTAAAGAAAAGAATGCAACAACTTTTAGAATGGGAAGCACCACTAGAAGTTCAACAAAAGTATCCCTACTTTTTGAGTGGCTATGACAAAGAAGGAAGTCCAGGTAAAAAAATTTAATTAATCAAACTTTTCATCATAAATTAATATTAATTTAATTGTACTATTAATTAGTCTGGGTCATTCAATACGGCAAGTGGGACGTGAGGCATGCAGTAGAAGAGGGAGATAAATTAAGTAAGGAGTTGGAAAAATGGACTGAACAAATGTGGGAACGAATCAGTGCGTCACCTGACCTGGTCAACAAAACTGGTGAAGAAAATGAAGGTCAATATCAATACAGTGGAATTGCTGACCTTGATGGCTATGACCTCAGAAGTTTAACCCATGTTCAAAGTAATTTAAATAATTTAATTGCATTTTAGTTTTCAAATTAAATTAAAATCTTTAATTTTTTTTTGTTTAGCCGTTCAAAAACATTTAACATTGGTCAAACAATTTGCAACGGTTGTGAACAAGAAGGGAAATTTCAAGAAGGCGATTGTGATTAATAGTAAGATTAATTAAATTAATTAAATTTGTGATGAAGTTGAATAATTTAATTTATGCAATTAATCATGACAGGTAACTTCCTCTTTCAAACATTATGGAATTTAATTAAACCTCTATTAGGAGGAATTACAAACAGTATTGAGCTTTATGGGACAAACAGTGATACTTGGAAACCTATTTTATTGAGGGCCATGGACAAAGATCAATTACCCGAATGGCTTGGTGGTGTCAAAAAAGGCCCCTTTACAACATTTGGTTAATTAAATATTCATTTAATATTTTAAATCTTTTTTTTGTATACAATAAATTTAATCTCTTTTAATCAGTCCAAAAAGTGGGGTACATTTTTTTTGGCAATATTTCCAATGATAATTATACGGAGATGGGAAACATTGCCGAAATCTTTCTTTTCTAATAAATTATTAGTATTTAATCTACTCTACATGATATTAAATTAAATTGGGTTAAATAATTAATCAATTTAAAAATCCCTCCAAAAAGCTCCCTTTTTGAAAAAGCTCAGCGTATCCTTGACTTGAGTGTTTGAGACTGGACATTAAAATTAATTTGATTTTTAAAATTATTGCCCATTTTCCCATGACTAACTTGGTTGACCTCTCCAGTACTGGGTTTGTGACCTTTCCCTGGTTTTCTGTAAGTTTGAATATGGAAATTGAGGAAAAGACCCAGAAAAAGGAGGGAATGGAGGCCAATGAGCCAGACAAAGACCATGGGATAGTCACACTCCCAGAAGAAGAGTTGAAAGGTGTGGATGGAGACAATTATAAATTGAGCAATTTGAATATTTGTCAAGTATTTCTTCCACCAAATTAATCTTGAGTATTTTGGACCCATTGCAGCCACCATGTAGTAAAAATACATTAATGTGTGTACAAATACATTGCAAATTCCCATAAAAGATGAATGACCACCTGTTACAATTTAATTATTAAATTTTATTGTCATTTTAATTAAATTATATTTTAATTTCACCTGGAGTAAATTTCATCCCAAGCCATACGGAAACAGGCATGATTCCATGATGAATGACGTGGAGGTAAGACACGTGATTCATTTTACAACGCAAGACAAAAAAGAACTGAAAAAACAAGTTTGTGAATTAATTAATTAGTTAATTAAAATGCTTTATATTAATTTTTGAAAATTAATTACAACTTACCGTGTCAATGAACTCTGTAAATTTTGAAAGAAAATAAATCCACGAGACGTTGAGCATCTAAAGAGTCAAATTTAAAGAGAAGGGAAATTTAAAAAATAATACTGAAAAGTTTTCAGTGAAAACTATTGAAAAAATTAAACTTACACGGATAGCCATTGGATCATTAGAATAGTCAATGGGTTGACATGTAAAACTATAACTATGAAACCATCCACTTTGGCCAAACTGTAAAAAAGGTCAATGTAGGTCAAAATTAAATTTAAATTGTAATTTTAAAAATTGACAAACTTTTTAATTTACCTCAATGAACATCCAAACAGAGAAAATAACTTGAAGTCCATTATAGACAATAATAGCCTTACGGAGGTCATACGGTGGTCGATTTTTCATAAATTTCGGGCCAATCCATTTACACAATAATATGTACATAATAGACAGGCTTACAGTTGGCCATGGAGTTGACATTAAAAAATAATTTTTGACCCTTGGATCTATTTTAAAAAATAATAGTTACAAAATATTCAAAAATTTTGAACCTTAAAAAAGGCTGTATTTTTTTTGCCTATAGAATAATTTGTTTTGCCTATAACTTATTTTATTTTGCCTATAAAGCCTATCGCATACAAATTTAATGTTTAATACTTGTGGTGATTTTAAAACTGTGGAGACCCCTGCTGAGAGACCAAAAGACTTTTTTGTTTATAAAAAATAGGAATATTGTTATGTGAAGAATTGTTTGACTTTGGGTTTAAGATTCTATTTCAAGTCTCGATGGACTTTAGTCATTTGAACTCCTTCATTTCCCCTTACTTCAGGGGTGATATTGTAAAAAAATAAGTGCCGGAGCTCCCCCTCCCCCCCGTCTTCGAATTATAATGTTTAACATTTTTTCTCATGGGCGTGAATTTTATTGGACACCAAAATGAAGCAACAAATTGACGTGTACATGTAACATTCATCAGTAGCATTGAAAAATTGATGTTTATATTATAAAATAATGTTTTAAAATGTTTTCATATAACAATGTAAAGTCAAAATCAGTAAGGTTGAATACGACCACAAAGTCTTAGCCGATGTCAATTGTTGCACCGAATTCAAAAACCCTTTCTCAACAATTTGATCGAAGATTCTGTCGTCTGTGTTTCTTTGAATTTTCGTCAGTGAGTGTATTCTTTAAAAAAATTAAAGGCCAATTAAATGATAGAAACTTGGACTTGGAGTCGAGACTCAAGATTACAGATTTTTTGTCCAGTAATTTATCTAATGTGACTAATTTAGTTGCAACTTTATTTCATACCAGTTCAAGAATACACTCACTCGTCGAACGGACCTTCTCTCACTCTCGGAGAAGTATCTAGTTGTCATTATGACAATTAAACTTGTTAAAATCAAGTTTGTAGACTAATGCGTAGTTAAAAACTCTACTCTCTCTAAACACAGACGACAGAATCTCCGATCAAATTGTTGAGAAAGGGTTTTTGAATTCGGTGCAACAATTGACATCGGCTAAGACTTTGTGGTCGTAGTCAACCTTAATGATTTTGACTTTACATCTCATATACATACATACAAAATACTCAAAATAGTATTATTCTTATCGTTTTGATGAGTTGGTTATTTTTAATTAACAAACACATTCGTACAAATTCAACTTGTGGATTACTGATTCATTTTATTGCTATTTTTTTTTATTGTCACAGGCTGGACCAGTCAAGAATATTCATTTCCCAAAAGGTACTGATGGCCAACTTCACAAAGGCTACTGTTTCGTACAGTTCTATCATGAGGCGTCTGTGCCGTACACAATAGAGTTGATGGAGGTACAACTTGCTAATAAATCATATTATTTTTTAATTAAAATCAAAAAATACATGTTAATAACAAGTAATAATTAATAAGTTCCTTTATAACATTGTACGTATTTGTATCATTTAGGGAACAACAATGTATGGTCGAAAGCTAAAGGTAAGCGTAAATATTTTCATTTTTTTTTGTGTTTATTGTACTGTTTGAGACAAGAAGAAATATTACAATTTCATTTTTTGAGATAACTTTATATCTCAGATATCATTTTTATTCTTCCTAGTACATAGTACATCTAAAGTGATATTGTATTTTAATTAATTTGTATTTCTTTGTGTCTTAAAGTTGCAACCACGGCCAGGATCTGTTCATCGTAAGGTACGTAACATGCATTAAGTTTAATAAACTTAGTTTATTATGGTATTCAGACAAACAGTTGTAGTAGTAACATGAAACAAGGTGTAGTAGTAGATATAAGCATATTATTATACAGTATATTAAATAAAAATTCACAAAGTCTTTTTGTTGTTTACATTCCAGATTATGGATCAAAAAATAGCCGAAAAGCGTCAAGAACTTTTATTTCAACAACATCATCAAACTCATCTACTACCACAACAACAACAATGGTTTGGACTTGGTCCTCCTCCTCCAACCGCTCCTCAATTAGCTCAAATTCAAAATATGGTCATTTATCAAAATCAAATGTTTCAACCCTATCCAGCTGCTCAAAATGCAAATCATTATCCTGTGGCTTTCCAACCATCTCCTGTGGGTCCACAAATTATGCAAATTCAAATTCAACAACAGCAACAAGCAGCTGCTCAACAACATCCACAGTCACCTCCTCAACAGCAATCTCCACGGCATTTTCAACAACAACAATTAGGCTACTCATTTATTTCTTCACCAACTCAAAGAATTCCAAATGCAATTCACTCTAGTGTCGCTTCTAGTCAGGTGAGTCTACAGTAACAGATGTAATTTTCTTATGTCTTTCTCAGAATAATTGTAGGAACTTGATTGTTAATTGCATAATGTGTCTCAACAGGTAACACCATTGAATGGTTCTCCCAATTTTCCTCGACCCCAGCATCCCAGGGGGGTGACGCCTAGACCACCAAGACATGTACCCTCTGGTCAAATGGCTATCGCAAATGGTCATATTGCTAATGGTAATCGCATTTCATTCCAGCAGCAGTTAAGGCATCCAGCAGCAGCCGCTGCAGTTGGTGCTCATCATCAATATTTGACTCAAGCACAAACAGCGACAGCTCAACTTCATCAGCAACAACAACTTCAATTGGGTATATAAAATTTTCTTGACACTATTGCTATGTAGTACGTACTATACATTTCACACTTCTTTTTGGTCATGATGATCTCTACAGTTAGTCCAATTTATCCACATCAACCATTGTTGACGGCCGAGCAAACTTTTGTGGCCCCAGTGAATCCAACTCAACCGTCACCACATGACATGCAATTTTTTAGACGACCGGCTACACTGCCACCACAACAGCCGCTTGTTGCCGCATCTCCTTCACCGGCAGCGGCGGCTGCCGCTGCTCTCGGTCGTAAGTGATTTTTTATGATTATCATATCAAAATAATGTCTAGTGTCATATACATGTAGCACAATATAATTTTAGTTGACAGAATATGTTAAATTATAATAAATTATGTATCGCAAAGTTAGTACACAAATTTAAAGGATCAATTCTAAAGTACATATTCAGATGATTGATTTTGAATAATTGTGAAAGGTAATACTGATTTAAATTTTTTTGTTTCTCAGGTCTCTTTCCACCATCCAATTTTCCAATGGATAATGGATACCAAAATATTCATATTTACCACTATTGACCAAAGGATTAGTCTTATTCTTATTCTTAATCATGATCATCAAAAAAATAATTTTTTTTAGTAATAATCAATTTAATAATTTATGTTATTGATCAATGGTCACATATACATACTACGACGACATAATCTATTACTACGATCTTTATGAGCCTGAATTCAATATTTCCGAACAAAACGAATACACACACGAATGAATACATCCTTATATAAAATAATTTATATAGTATACATAATATGTTACATGGTACTTTTTTTGAACTTTGAAAAACATGAAATTTTTTTAGGATCTCAATAACTCCCAGTAATCTATACCCTCAGCAATATAATTAGAAATTATGTAACATTATATGATTACACACACATTTACAGTACTGAATTGTCGATTGTTCTTTGTATTGTTGTTTTTTTTGCAGCAATCTAATTTATCTCTAATAAGACTATTCCTTATTTACTTGAGTAATAATAGTGTCAAGGAACTTGAATTTAGAGGAGGAAGAAGTGGGAGGGGAAAAGAACATTAGAGAACTGTGCAATGGGTATCAGCTCATAATCTTGATAAATAAAATGATAGAAGATCAAGCTACTCAGGACTGTGTTCGAGGTATGTAATATTTATTATTTGTACTCGTAGCGAATTTGTCTCATTATTATCTAAAATTATGATTATTCTATAAAACATGATTGATTATTCCGTTTGACGTTTAGTCGGTCTAAACCATCAGTTTGACTCCACATCGTACATAATTTTGATGTATGTATGTGTATTAGAAGGAGTCAGAGTTTATGACTCAGCTGCCTAGACATTGAGATAATACTGTACGGTTGTATAAATTTGAAAAAGAGGAAAATCTAGTATATGATGATACAAGCACTCAATATGTTGTCATTTTGTAGGACAAATGAGGAGAAAGCTGACAAAATATTGAAAAGACGATGGCTTTAATTATAATATGAATAGAAAAAAAAATTTAACAGGTACACATTACATATAAAAAATAAATATAAATTATTGTAAAACTCAAAATTATGAAAACAAGGAATGGAAGCAGTGCTAGAACAGAACTTTACATCCATTATACTATAAGATTTGTAGAAAATGAAGAAATTTCGTATTGATTTGTCAAACTTTATTCCTATAATAATATTATGGTATGTAATGTACAACGAAGTTAATTGTACTAACATCTGCATGTACAGCGAAATCAGCTGCTTCAAATTGAAAAGCTTTCGTAGAATATCTTGAGCAATGTAATTGTGTCCCATTTTTTCCTTTATTATGAAAGAAGTTGTCGGATTTCCTACACATGGTATTATTATGACAGGTTTAGGTTGAGCCAATTATAACTTTTAGTTTTCTTCCCCCAGAGAGAGTCTGTAGGTTCCAGAAATGACTAGACAGTATTTATTTGGAGTAGAGCTGACAGAGCGGATACATGATGTTTTGCTCACTTAATTTGAGTGACTTAATATAGAGGATTGCGGGGGGACAAAGAGAATAATTCAGTTTTTTGTGTTTTTTTTACAAAACTAGCCAACAGTAATGATCAAGGTTCTCCAACATAAGGCTCTAACAATTATGTTGGAGAGCCTTGGTAATGATTAGGTATTGAGCTATATATCTTTGTCTTTTTTTTAAATTGTCAAACTGTGACCATGCCATTGTGAATATTATAGACTTTAATCACATACGATAATTAACTACTACTACTACTTGAACTCCTTACAATTGAAATGTAAGTAAAAAAGAGAATGTTTGACACCTGAGTGATGAACTGTCGAGATAATATATTATATATATATACGACTCGATGACAAGGGCACAGGTCATGTCATAATATTTCCTCATTTAGCAATATAATATTGTAATAATTAAAATGATAACAAAAAAAGTAGGTAAAACAACTCTACATGATGATAATGATGATGAAGTGCTCATTATTGCTAATTAATAGTAATGCTCTACTATTTAATATACTCTATCAGATGAAATGACACCTGACAACATCTAAATATATATATAATATATAACTTGTAACACTAGCGCAGTTAAGAATTTTGTTTATATTATACAATAATTTTAACATGATAATTTACAATAAACAAGTTAGTGACAATTAATTCGTAATGTATTTATATTAATAGAAATTTTTAGAATAAAAATTCTAAGTGTTGAAAAAAAGCCAAACAATTGTTCATCTCATTTCTTATTTATTCATTTATTAAAGTTTTCATGAGGTCTTTATTAAAGACTCTTTAATTAAGGGTCAAATGCATAATGCATATCAAGGATGTCTAGTTACTTTGATTTGCATACTGTGCGGCGACTTTTGGTTCAAATAAAACCGATTTTTTTTATTTTTTGCATTCGTCTGTTTTTGTTGGTCTACTTGATTCTGGAGCATTAAAGTTGACACAATTTTACTTTCGGTGCCAGTGGGTATGATGGCTCATTATTTATTTGGTTTTGGGGAACAGGAACTTGATGCAAATTCAGCATTAACAGAATTAGATAAAGGTAATTTGATTCTCTTTTTTACAAAATATAAGATTTTGTTATAGACATTAATTTAACAGCGGTTTATTAATTGTTATTCAGGTTTAAGGAGTGTCAAACCTGGTGAACAATGTGAGGCAATTGTTAGATTTCCAATTCTGTTTGAGAAATATCCATTTCCAATTTTAATCAACTCTGCGTTCTTAAAATTGGCTGATGTATTTCGGCAAGGTAAGCCTTCATTCACTTGGTCATTTCTCTTTGTGGAAGATGAATGTAAAGGCATGTTTATTTATGTAGGTACAAATTTTCTTCGATATTGGGTCCTTCGAGTCTGTCAACAAAGTGAAAGACATTTGGATAAAATTCTAAGTGTAGATGAATTCATTGGGAGAATATTTAGTGTTATTCATTCTAATGATCCCATTGCTCGTGCCCTTACACTTAGAACCATGGGAAGTCTTTCTGCTATTATTCCTGAAAGAAAACATGTTCATCATAGTATTCGTGTTGGATTGGACTCAAATGACCGGGTTGAAGTCTATGCTGCTATTTACGCAGCCACATGTTTTGCTAAACGTTCAAAGTAAGCTAAATTAGTGATCTCAGGTTTAAACCTTATGAGACCATAAGATTAAATGTACAAAATTATTACACAATTCCATTTTTAGTCAAATGATTGATGTTTGATTTTTTCTAGAACATTTGCAACCACAATGTGCACAAAAGTATCCTCCATGGTCAAGAGTCTATCCACTCCTATAGACTTGAAACGCCGTTTAATCCCAATTTTTCAACATATGCATCATGATGTGGTTGTCGCCACCATGGTAAAGCTAGCATTCCGTCATATGTTCATTACAAAATTATTATATTTATACTGCATCAAGTGACTAACTATTTATATTTTAGGTTCGTAAATTATGTAAGCAACTCATGGTTCACTATCCAACAAAGGAATTTGTTACGACAACTTTACATTCTCTAACACTACTCGCAGCTGCCACTATATCAAGTCTGAAGGAACAGGTGACACTCAAATGATTCAAAATTGTAGACACGCATATTAATTGACTTATATTTTAAAATTACAGAAGTCATTACTATGTTTATTTATTATGACATACAGTATATTTGAACATGTCATTGTATTGTTGTTGTTTGCCATTCTTTTTCAGGTCAACTTTTTGCTGTACTATTTACAAGATTCAAGAGCAATGGTGAAATTTTGTGTTTTACAAGACTTGAAATTCCTTGGTAAAAAAGGTGGTCACCTTTGGGAAGCTAGTGATATTTCCAATCTAATTAAAATCATAACAGAGGAAAAAGCTAGTGATAAATTAATGACAAATGGGACAAGTGTAGGGGAGCCCGATTTAACTGTAATGGAAAAGGAAAAGATGATCAATTATACTTTAGATGTTGTAAACAACTTGACTTCATCGTCCGCCATAGTTAATTGTATTAAGCAGCCTGGTAAGCTATCTTTCCAATGTTATAGATAAATGGTAAAAATAAAATATATAGTACAGCAGTGATCATATTTATGACGAGTGAAATTTTTTTGTATACATTCTGCTAGATTCTGAGTTGAAAAAGTTTCTGGAAGTTCACATTCAATCTGATAATAGGATGTTAGCATTGAAATCTATAGAAATTGCTACTTCAGTGGCAGTAAATTGGTGAGTTAATTTTTATTCTTGATGTGCAATAATAGTGATGTATTGAGTTTTGGACCATATGTTATAGCGTATTGATCTCTTTTTTGTGAAAAGTTTAATTTTTTTAAACATGTATTCTTTCATTTTTATTTTCTCGACATATCTAGGAAAAATGAATCTCTCTGTACTAGTCCTGTGAATCTTGTTGAGATGACTATAGTGGGAATTGATTCTGTCCTTAAAAAATTAACTGCTGCTGCCACTACGACCATGGATGAAAAGCAGGTACAAAAGTTCTACACTGACTGGGACAAATGTTTATCTTATGGTGTGTCACTATGCAAAGCAACTCGTTCAAAGTGTCACTGGTTTTGTTATGAAATGATACAATTGCTGAAGGAAGGGGCATTTCCTGGTAATTTCAAAATAAATCAAACTCTTTCATACTTATTTCAGTGACTTCCACATTACATAATATTTTACCTGTATTAATTGATTTCTCTTTATAATTTTATTAGTTAAAACAAGAAATGCTATTTGTCAAGGTAAGTTAAAAATTTTCATAGAAAACCAATAATGTTTAAAAACATTACATACAATTTACAAAGAGTTAATATCTTCTTTGTTTTTTCTTGTCAAGCTATTGCTGCCGTTGGAAGCGATAAACCTGAAGAAGTTCAAAAAATTTTGCCTGAAGTTTTAGTTTTCCTAGAAAATTTGACAATTACTCAAATTGCAGAAGAAAATAGTTCTGTGGTAAGTTTTAATTAAGAGTTTTTCCCATTTTCCTAAAATATGTTATGTTTTGTATTGCAAACATTATACTGAAGATATAAAAATGTGTACATTTTCAGATAAATTTGGTAACAGTTGTGTTACAAGCTCATCAAAGGTATGTTTTAGGAGAGCACGTCAGTGAAATTATTGACAGAATAATTTTGCATTCAAATTTATGGGATAGGTATAGAATTGCACGGAATTCATTCAGGTAATTTTATAATACAAGATAATGAAAGTATTTTAAAATTTTATCATTCATAAATTCAGAATTTAATATTCTTATTAACAAATGTTTTGTGCCTGCATATTTGAAGGTATGGTCATACGTCTGTGGCCGTAAAAGCATTGGAAGGAACGGCATCAAAAGTCGCGACAGAAACATACTACTTTTGGCTTTCTGCTCTTCATAGTATTGCTCAAGCGGAATCTGTACTGACTGACGTGACCACAATTCCAAAGTTGCAAACGAGATTAATTCAAGCTAATGTGTTTTATTTACAAGCAGTCACATCTTTACGAGTACAAAATATATTGATAATATAAAAATTGATTTTTTTTTAATTTTTAAAGTTTAAATGATGATTATAGGCTTATTTTTTATTTTTATTGTCTTATCCAGGCTGCTACTTCTCCTACTTATTCAATGCAATTTCATATTGAATACATGAGAATACGGTCAGAGATGCTCGTCTCATTCCTAAATTTTCTTTCTGCTTGTGGTGCTCTTCAATTTAGTCCCCCACCGGCCATTGCCCCTACAATTGGTTCTGTTAGTCGAGATGAATTACTTAAATGTGGTCGCGTTGTGACACAGGTATTAATAAGAACATTGCATGTGAAATTATTTCACTGAAATAATAAATTTGTGCAGTAATTTGATTTGATTTTTGTTTTATTATGTTCATATAGCTTAGAAAATCAATTCGAGATTTCCAGAATGTTGCCGACATGTATCGTCGTCTCTATCAAACTGCCTTTGATGCTGACAATGAAACTCTACTAAATATACAAATGTAAAACATTTTACAGTGCTCAATTTTTTTGATATTATTGTTTCTATTGTAAACTAAATAATTTTTCTATTATAGATTACAACACTTTTGTTCCTTAGTCTCTCGTGAAATTGAGAAGTTAGTGGTACCCAAGGTGAGTGTTGAAATCTTTACTACATCTGTACATTTTTTATTTGCACGTATAAAATTGCATGATGCCTTGGAATTGACATGAAACTTTTTCGTGCTTTTAGGATCATCCCACTTTTTCTAACAGGGACGAAAAATTCAACTTTAGTATTGAATCTTCCGTGTCTACCTTACACCTGCTTATCACGTCTTATAATGAAGCAGTAAATGTTTTACATCAGTTGAATAATTTCCCCAATAATACTGTGACACAAGAGGTATTTTTCCTTTATTGTCAACTAATTATACTAATTACATACAATACATGTACATGAATGGGTAAAATTATTTTATTATCACAATGATTTGAATATAATTTACAGCACCTAGAATGTATTAAAGAAGCTGTCAGGATATTAGTTGAGACCCCTTTGTCATATCCACGGTTCTTTTTCCAAAATCTTCAAAATACAAAAGTCAAGGTATGTAACAGTCAGCATGGCGTATTATGAGACTGACTTATTTATGTAACATGCATTGTTCACTTGGAAATGTATAAATGTGACCATTTTATTTTGCATAGATTGCTGTATCTCCACAATCTAGAGTTCCAGGCGAAAATGTTTCAGTACTCTCTGGGAATAATTTAGCATTGAAAGTTGAGGGTGTGATTCAACAAAGTGGAAAAACAAAAGAAAGTAAGTACTAACAGTAGTATGTAAAATTTTAAATGTCAAATATATAACAAATTTATTTGTATTAAAATTTCAGAAATATTTCAACATTTTAAAAAGCCAAAAGGATTACCCAATTCCACCGCCAAGGTCTCAAACTCAGTACAATTGTTTAGAAAACCAAAAGCTATTCGTAAGTCATTAAATTTATGCACAAGAAATTATATTAATTGTGAGAGAAAATTGAATGATGAAATTAAAATATAATAAATTGTTCGATTCCCCATCTTTCGGAGAAGATTAATTGTGATTTGGTGTCTCACGGCGATAAATTCGCATCTTGTTAATATTTATCTTTCATCTGTTTCACAGGTATAACTGTCGTCTCTACTCCAACTCCGAATCCAAGGGCTGCTCACTTAATGGACGTCAACAAAGTAATTTTTAAAATCATACAACATTAGTTATTGGCATTGATAATATGGTTAGAGTTGTCTGTCTAATTTTGTGTTAAAATAAATACAGATGAATCAAGAGCCAACAACAATAGTGAAAGAAGTTACTCCACATCGAGACTTTTTCACAGCTCAATTTTTACTGGGATCGTGGTCTAGTGGTTTATATACAGTGAATGTGGACACATCCCTAGTTGACTATGAGGGTCGTGTTTGGATGAGTGGCCCAAGAGCCACTTTGGGTATCCGTGTTCTCGCTGAAATTGTGAATCCAAATAATCCTGGGTCTTCTGATGCCAAAGGAGTTACACTGTCCAGTAATAGACCGAGTCCATCTGGAACTCCTCATCTAGTACCAAATAATTCTCAACGGTACTAACTTTTTATTCAGAAGACAATTTTTTAAAATACTATTGATGACCCATCCTTTCATAAGCTGTTTCCTTCCTATTTGAAATGTTAAAATCTTGAAGCAACTTTAATTTTTTTGTTATTCTGCATTGTACATAAGATGTATTTTTGTATGTATTGTAAACATGGTAAGAATGAACAGCATATGTATGCATAAGTAAATAAGTATATAAATATTATTGCTATATTATGGACACATTTTTCATCTTCTTTTATATCTCAACAATTTGAAAAATGAAAATTTTATATTTGTTACTCAAATCACATGATATTCTCTATTCTCTTTCTTTTTAAAGGTACATTGTGTAGCTTTAACTAAATTGATAAATCTATTACTTGATTTACTTGTACATAATATAATATTTTTGGTCTTTTATTGATAGATATGCATAATTTTCATTTAACTGAGTAGTCAGATTTGCCACCAGTTTTTTTAATTAATTTAATATTAGTAATGACTATTTGATGGTCTACAGACTTGCACATATCATAAATTGTGAGAGCAGTGACTGCAGCTGCAGTCAATGCTTCCATTTCAACTCCAGTTCCAGAAATTGTTTTGGCCAATGTTCGGATTCTAATTTCATTTTCTTGTGGTTCTAAATGAAGTTGTACATCAATTTTACTTAGTGGTAGAGGATGACATAATGGGATTAAGTTGGACGTGTGCTTTGCACCCAAAATCCCCGCAACTTGTGCAATTGTCAACACATCACCTTTTTTCAAATTATTTTCAGAGACTGCTTGAAAGGCAGCTGGACCAAGTTTGACAGTGCCTTCCGCAATGGCTTCCCTCATTGACATTTTTTTGTCGCTCACATCCACCATTTGAATTTTTCCCTTGTTGTCGACATGACTTAGAGACTTTTTTGATTCATTGTTGTCAATTTGAGTGGTGTACTGTCGTCGTTGACCAAGTTGATAGTGGGTTGGATTTGAGAGTAGAGTCAATAAAATTGATTTTGACGTGACAATTGAAAGAGGAAATTTTTGTTCCTTTTTTAATAATGAGGATGAGATTTTGTTTTGTATTAATTTTGAATTTACTACAAATGAATTGTCCTTTGAGTCCAGATTTCTTTTTGTACTAGGATATTTGATTGGGGACAACTCATCTGTGATTATTTCCCAATAAACATTAAATCAGTTCTTGTGGTTCCACATGTACACAATATGATAACCCATCATTGATAGGCGGAATATTATATTTTTTTCATAGTACAATTAGCATGACTATATTTTATAAAGAATATAAAGAAAACCTTTATATTTAATAGAATAGACAACTAAATCAAATGATATAGACTAAAAAGTAAATATGTACGACAATAATGAAAAGAGAAGGCCATTATTAAGTGAAAGTTATTTAGGGAGATTTAAAAAAGAAAGAAAAAACAAAACCGTACACACTAGTTTTCAGCTTTTACCCACCGATTAGAATCATTGGCCGATTTTCCATCTTAGCAAGACTCATCATACCTATAATCAAAGTATGGACATGAGGCTACAATTGTAAATTTGGTAGCTAATTAAATGTACTAGTAACAGAGTGCATAATGATACATATAGTGTACTACATAATATAATTTGTTATTTACCCGCATGTTTAGCGTGCTTTCTTGAAACGGCTTCACCTATTAGATTGATTAGCTCATCCTCTGTAGCTCCATTTCTCATGGCATCCCTGTTAAGTTTTAAAAGTGTTTATTTCTCTGTCCAATGGAAATTTGCCACTAGCTTTCACTGTCACTAGTTACTAAATAGTGTTCACTAACTACTCATTACTAATTAGTCATTAGGGTAGAAAGTGTACTGTAAGTACTGAATGAATTATTTTTTCCCGGTTAGTATTTACCTTAGAGAAACTTCTGCGTTCCCAAAAAGACAAACTTTTAGGTTTCCATCAGCTGTAATTCGAAGACGATTGCAACCTATTTGTATAAATGTACAGAAATATGAATAGCAGTCAGTGTTTAGTTATCATTGTGCTAAAGTTCAATTTTATTTTGACTACCTCCACAAAAATGGTCGGACATGGAAGTTATAAATCCAATTTGCCCCAAATGTCCTGGTACCTTGTAAGCCTAAAATACAAGACACAAATCATAATGACAAAAGGGAAATGGTTACTCACAGCTCCTTGTAGAGTGAATTTTTATTGTACATTTATTTTGACTCACTTTTGACGTATGACTAAGAGGATCTTCAAGTTTTTCTAAGAGAGGATATTTTTCTTGAATTTTGGTCACCATATCCTTATAGGACACCATTTTACACAAGTCCCATTTATTTCCTGTGAATGGCATGTACTCAATGAAGCGAACATCTATATTTTTATCCTGGGTCATGGATACAAAGTCACAAATCTCATCATCATTGACACCCTTTTGAACGACACAATTGACTTTCAGTCTATGTTGATTATTGTCACTATTGAACATGAGGTTATGGGCCAATTCTAGACCTTTCCATACTTTAAACCAAGCACTTGGTGGTCTCCTAGAGATTTTTTCAAATTTTGCAGGGTGTAGACTATCCAAACTAAATTTATATTTAACGAAACAAAATTCATTAGTTCATTGATGCCATGTTTAAATAGAAGAAGACCCTTATAATACTAATCAGTGTTTCGGTACTTTAGATTACCTAATATTAATATGAGTCACCCCAGCTTCTAGTAAATTGGGCAAGAGTCTGACCAACAGAATTCCATTTGTTGTTATACCAATTGACTCCAAGTTCATTTTTGAAAGATTACCTGTCACGCAATTAATTACTAGTTAGGCCTCTACAATACATTACATGGGTAGTCAAAGGGTTAATTACTTATGATGGTCGTGAGATCCTTTCGGAGGAGTGGTTCACCTCCCGTGATACGTACTTTGTTGACTCCTTGACCCACAAAAATTCGGGACACACGAATGATTTCATCGGCTGACAATAATTTAGCCGTGGGTGTTAATGGGACACCCTCCTCTGGCATACAGTAAGTACCTTTATTAATTATCAAAGTACTCAATAATTCATACAATTATACAAGGGGTATATTTAGTCCATTCAACTTTTAAAGTCCTACCAACTTACATCTTAAATTACAACGTTCACTCACGGAAATTCTCAAATAATTATGTTGTCGTCCAAATTTATCAGTCAAAAAGGCCGAGAAAGGCAGGATGTCATTGAGACTGTTTCTCTTTCTCAAGTTTTCCAAACGATTTCCAACCTTTTGAGATGATGCTGAGGACTGTTGCTTTGTGGCCAGTGTCTACATAAATTCAAAGTAAACAATACCCATTTAACAATCTTTATGCAATCATTTTACAATTAATTCTCATCCGTCCTTTCTCTCTGCTTTCTCTGGACCTTCTTTCTCCGGAGAAACTCGGATCTTTGCCGCTTTCGCGTTAAATTTTTTCTAATGTAGTTTTTACCTTTGAAAAGGACCGGATTTGAAGCAAGTTGACACTAGTAGTATTTTTAGGATTATCACAGACACTACTAAATTTTGAACGACACAAATTATTCAAAATTTTAGACTGAACAGTCCATAATTTCATTGACGAACTCATTTTTTTTCTTTGTAAAATAGAACACGAGGCAAATAGTTTAGTATCAAATAACAAAATTTTCCACAAACTAGTGTCGTAAGGATTCCTAATCAAAAAGTGAGTTAAATATATATACTAAATGTTGTTCCATTACTTTAGTAGTAGTACTTATGTACTTGGGTTGTGAGTAATATATTAATACAAGGTTGTTTTGTCTGTGTATTAAAGTACTTGGATTATTAATGATAAGAGAGACAAATTTAATGTCTTTTGTAATCGTTATCATATGTACTTTTATTTGTACTTTATTGTGTATTGAATCAATAATTTGCTATGTACACAGGTTCTATTCAAAACGAAACAACTTAATAGTATTACGTTGTTGATGTTCAAATATACTCTACATGTGAATTAATATACTTGTGGGAATATACTTAATTTAATTTGTCTGTTTTTAAAAGGTGGACTCTCTCTACACCTTGACCTTGTACACCTGCTCTAATTGGATTTGAGATCTACGGCAGTTTTTCAAATTGCATTCAAATTGTAAAACTAATATTTAGTATTGCTAATAGAACTATAGATGAAGGATGTAGCGAGTTGTGGATAATAAATTATGTCGATCGAGTTCCATTCATCACGTCAACACAAAGTTCATTCATCGTTAAAACTTGGACAGTATTATATTTAGTGCAACTTTAGTAAATAATAAAGAGAATCCTAGTGTGTGACAATTCTCAAACGTGAATATTTAAATGAACACAGTTTTATAATGATATTGGTGCAGTGACGATTACAAATTTTTTTTGAATGTGAAGGGAAGGAAATGCTGTTACAACAAAAAACTGGTATACCATACTTACAAGTGATATAAATAAGTTATATATATTCAAGTCAGTAAATGATAATGTTCACTGTACGGAATTATCAACAAAAGAGATTTTGTGAACCACATCGTGTTAACTCGAGCAAGCGAGAGTGAAAGTGAGTTAAATCTTTTTTTTCGAATCAGTCATCATAAATCATATTATTCTGCAAGTACTTTAACTATGCTGCAACTACCATTGGACAAAAATAAAAGTTTATGAATACAGTGGTTCTATCATCAGAAACAAGTATTAATAAAGTTAAATTAATTATCAAAAATACAATCCATTGGACAAATAAGAGCTGATCTACTTTGTGTAAAATATTTTTTCAAGAAGCGGACCGTGCAACTCTACATTATGAAGAAATATATATTATTAGAATGAACACCAAAATAATTACAGAAGAACAAGAACAAGACAACCTCAAAAATAGAAAACAACGATATATTGGTCAACTTCAAAATGAGACTGACAATGAAGAGGACAACGACAGTTGTTCAAAAACAGTCTCAAACCAGAAAAGAACCACATTATGGTGTTCCTTCCATTCAGTCTTTTTCCTGTTGGACAATTATTTTGATTAGCATTTTAACTTTAGTAGAAATTAGTCATCACCCTTGTGAAGGTCTCCATTTGAAGGGAACTTGGGATTCCGAAAATTTCTTTTTATTCATTTCAAAATTTGGGTACGTCAGTATACAATTATTTACTTTTACTATTATTTTATTAATATTTTAAATGACATTGCGAATATTGATTCATTAATCTCTTTTTTTATATTTCAGCTTCCAGAAAACAGAATTATTCCATAAAAATGGAACACAAGGATTTATATTTGGTAATATTAGCAATCCATTCTACGTTGCAGATAGAATTATTCATAGTACTTCAAAAAATCTAACAATAGCAGCCTCGACTTCTTTATCGTCTTCTCTACCAAATTCAAGTCGCTCATCAAGTACAAACACGACATTGTCTTCTGACAAAAATTCTTCCATTTCTGCAAATTCTACTACTAGTAATAATAATTCGGCTGCTACGAATACTAGCCAGTCAACAACAACGGTCAAGCCAACAACAACAACGACTCTATCACCATATGATTTAGATCCTTCTTATCCCGGAACTTTTGTCGTTTTGGATCGAAGTTATTTTGTAGACTATTACCGAAACCGTAATATAGTAGATCGAGATTTAGCATGTCAGCAAATGTTTGAACAAATTTCTCATGTAACCTATGATGCACATTGTCTTCCTGACGGTAAAGAAAATTTCCTACGACGAGTTCCTTGTCTAAAAAATGGTACGATCATTAGACGAATCATTAAATTTATGAAATTATAGTTGTGTGTCATACTGTTTTTGTATTCTACGGCAAGTATATGTTACTAGTAATAACTGGTTGTTTTTTTATTATATACTTGATAGGTCTTTGCTTAGAGGACACGATTCCTGGCGATGTCGTCAAATCACACCAATTCACCTATGCCATTTCAGATAAAACGCAAGCAAAGTAAGTTTATAAAATTCACCCTTCAATAATAATTTATGGTTCAGAAAGTATAAATGTAAAACGGTTTTTTTGTGTACAGATTCTGGTATGTTAGCTTTGTTGCTTGCTATCGGGATCCAAAGACTTGTAAATGGAGGAGTAGCAATAATTACACAACAATCCAATATGACATTTGGCTAGTCAATGGCAATCCATACACAAAAGCTCAAAATCCTCTGGAGTATCAATTCTCTTTTGATCGTCAAGTAAGGGGAAATCGATGACAAATTACATATTTATAGTTAGAATGCAAATATATATTTCATACTACCTTATGTACTGGTTTAACTAACTAGTGTGATTTTTTTCTGTAGGATACTGTGGAAATTTATCTAGTCTTTTTTGTGTGCTACCTGGTTCTGGTTCCATTACAGGCTCATGCAGGTACGATAGTGTGAAACAATAATTACCAAGTCATGTGATGACTATACTACTTTTAATTTCATGATGTAGTGATTATAAAGTAAATATTTTATTAAATTGTTTACAGTTCTTCGACAACGTCATATTTTGCCTCGTGTTTTCACTAGCAGTGTAGCATTCGAGTTTATTTGTAAGTGTGTATTTTTTAAGAGATTTCATCATACTTACTAAATTACTAAATAGCTTTTCAAAATTACTTTTCGTTCGGATTTTGGACTAGGAATATATTTTATTTTATTGATCTATGATAAAAACAAAATGCAGCGACTGATTTTTCAGTCTCTCCTACCTTTTAATTTTTCATGTTTTTAGTATTTAATTTGTACTTATAGCTGATTTTTAAACTACTTTTTATGTTCATTTGTAATAATAATAATTTCTTTGTGTGTTATTTTTATTAGCTGTTTTGAGTAATGTAATTCACAACCTGACATTCTGTCTGGATGGCATTGGGTATCCCTCCCTAGCTGTCTTTGGTGATATCATGGATATTCTTGCTCGGGTAAAATGAGTATAATTATATTATAAGTAATTATTATGATAGGTATGGGGGATGGTAGACAATAAGTCGTTAAAAAGTGTTAACAATTACTTCGTTCTCTCAAATTTGGATAAAAAATCATTGTATGTAAATAATTAGGCACATGATAAAAATTTGAATATAACTTTTCTTTTCTTTTCTAGGCAATCTTCATGCTAATCCTGTTAGTGCTGGCAAAGGGATGGGCAGTCACGGTAAATTTGATTCATTATCGTATTTTAAAGTCTATTTATTTTTAATTATTTCCAGCAAATGATTCTAATAAGATATGTATAAAAGTTAATGCATAGAACCTTGAAGGTTCAACCTTCTATGACAAAGCTATAAAACTTCTTTATTTTATTTGGTTGACAGGTAACAGAACTAGCCTCCAAACCATTTATCTTCAGTATCTGGGTTCTCTATAGTGTTATTCACATACTCCTCTACGTTTGGAATCAGGTATGTTACACTAAAATCAATAAAATTATGATGTTATTGATTGCTTTTATCCCAAACTACTTATCTAATTGAATTACGTTAATTCATCAAAAAAATACACAGTACTTTTCTTGCAAGTACAGTTCATAGTGATGTTTGTACATCAAGTCGATAGTTGAGAAATGAAAAAGACTTTATTTTTTTTGTATTTACCCAGAGAGACATTGTCTCTGAGACAGAAGAGTCCATATTAATTGACATAAAGTATAGAGAATCTTCCTTTTTTAATGACACATTAATATAGAATAGAAATTATTTGTTTGTTCATTATTTTCAGACTGAAGTTGATGTCATCGAAGATATTGATGAGTATCAAACGTGGCCAGGGTGGCTGATTCTAATTCTTCGGACAATTATCATGATGTGGTATGTAAACATTAGCATTCTGTTTCTGTTAATTTGTTAAAATTCACATTCGCAATGTAATAATTACATTGCGAATGTGAATTTTAATAATTATTATTTCTAGTTTTTATGTATTTCGAAAAACAAGAAAAGAAAGTAATGTGCCTTAAATTTTGTGTAATTTTTATTAAAATTATTATTTACTAGGTTTGTCTACGAGTTAAAAGATACCATGAGTCACGAACATCAACCCCACAAATTGAACTTTTTGTACGTTGTCCACAGTTAATACGAATTTATATGAATGTATACTATATTCTACATGTTATTAATTCAATTAATTGTATACATAATTTTTTGATGGATTTAGTCTTCATTTTGGGGCAGCTGCACTTGTATGGTTTATCTATCTTCCAATTGTTGCTCTAATTGCTCTACAAGTCTCTCCCTTATGGCGCTCAAAACTACTTTTAGGTGATTAAAGTCTAAGCTTCACCATAAATACTGTACATGTTTAAATCAAAGACGGTAAAAATTCATACAGAGGGTCGAATTTAATGGGTTTTTTTGTTTAATTAGGCATAACGTACTCGGCTGATTGTCTTGCATTTTCGGTGAGTAAATTTTATAATGAATTTAAATTTTCGGAATGTTGAAGTGTATACTAACCATAATTGTACCCTAATCTAAAGTACTTACTTATGTTAACTAATTTTGTGCCTTGATTCTGAAATTACCACCTTATTGGCAATAATGTTTTCCCCAATTTTTTAAAGGTCATGACACATTTATTGTGGCCTACTCGTAGTCAGCAGTACTTTTTATTAAAAACTACCTTGGATGCTTCCTTGAATGATGAACTGGAGCAGTTTAATGAGGTGAAAAAGAGATGCAATAAAATTGAGCCATGTGCTTATAACATGAATCTGAATGTTGTTGTTTTCTTCGAAAAGTTTCCATAAAAATTTATTCTTTTGAATTTGAAAGTTGTCAACAAATTAAATTTAACAATATAGACAAGGTAAATATTATAATAAGATTGTTTGTTTCGTGCAGGCACCACATGTCGTCAATCCTTATAGTAGAAGGTATCCAATCAATTACTCCTTCCAAGACGTCTCGTCTCCTGAAGCCGTCTCTCTCACCCATGCAAATAATCTTGCTAATTTGACCAATGGAAACCATCAATCTTTTCAAGAAGATAAGGATAATATGCCATTAATTATTACATGAGTCCAATTTCTTTTCTCTCTAAATGAAGTTTGTTTTTTTTCAATGATTTTAAAATATTCTTTGTTTTTATTGTGTAATTCCTTCCTGATCAATCTTTACAAGTACACTAGCAGTACGAAGTAAAATATTAAACAATCTAAGTAGTATATTCGAACGAATACGAATATAAGAATATATTTCAATATTATGTCTATTACGTTTACACGAAACGTCATTTTTATACAAAGGAAACGTGTATATTTGTCATTATTACTTAGTTGCCAAATTCCAACCGTTAGTGAATTTATAATGTATTCAATACACTATATAAGTATACCATATTCAATAGTTTTGTTTGTTCTTAGAAAATTTTATGTGTACCTAATATAGATTTTATTATAAACTAGATTTATATGCATCTGAGATTTTTTTGTGTAAAGTTAATTATCATATGCGCATTCTAACCCTATTATTATTATTTTTGTGGAAGGAGATTTTTTATATTTAGTCGATATGCAGCGTAAAATATTTGTATTCTTGTCTTGTTTACTTATTTGATACTGATGATGGCATGCTGTTATACCTAATTTTTGGGCAGTTAGATACATTATTTACCAAAAATTTAAGCAAGTCTTTCCACAAGTTTTTACAAGTTGAGTTATTTAAAATGATGCAAGATAAAACTGAAGGACTGTTGCAGGAGTTTTTTTTTGTACAGGCTTCCACAATTGTATTAGTAAACCCTATCTTACTTCTTATTGTTTTTTAACTAACTAGATACTTTTAAAATACATAAGTTTATCTGTCATCGCTTTCAAAGTTACATCAAAACTAAAAATAATAATTAATTTAAAGTAATTAGTACCTTGAATATGGTTATTTACGTAAGGTGTTTTGTCTGTCGATGTCATATGAATGTCAAATTTGTGTTGCCAAATATAGTGATTGAGGGTCTCGACTAAAGTTAAAACTTTAGTTTTATTGCATATATATTTTGATACTCTTTAGTAATGGAGAGAGATTGTGCAAAACTATGACTGTCTCTATAAACTCTCTATTTCAATGCAATTTATTATAATTGAAGTGTATATTGGATTGAGACCTTTTGGATTTGTGATTTGAATAAATTGATGATCATTTTATATTAAATATTGAAGAGTTTAGCGTGCTCAATAAATTTCTTAGCTAACTACATCCATCAGTTGAAAGACTAATGAACAATCAGTATGAGATAAATAATTTTCCGTGCAAACTCAAAGGCCAAGGGTATATCAGACTTTAACTTTACTTAATCTTCGTTTCTTTATCAATTTAATGTACAAACAATTGTATTACCTATACGGGTATACTGTCTAAAGAAGTTTAAGATGTCCTGTTACTTTATTTATCTCCTCCACAGGGGCTGGTCCAACACCTAAGACAGTGATAGTTCCTGGAGCTACCTAATTATGACAAAAACAAACCAAATTTATTTCCTTAGGTCATTATCATAAAAGTCACATATTTTACGATGAAGATATTGTATTAAACTGAAAATAATAAATTTAAAGGACTACCTGAGTATGTCCTGCATCACGAACGAGACCAGTAACTAGATTGCATTCTTTCGCCTTCTTTTGAAGTGACTGAAGGGTATCTTCATTTTCATTGACTTTTAAACAAATTTTTGCACAACCGGTTGCTTCCCATATTTCCAAGTTGTCGGGGTCTTGAACTTCAGCATTTTTGTAACATATAATGGCAGCATGAGCACACTGTGCAGCAATTTTTCCTTTGTTCATCCCCAAATCATTACGAACAATTAGTACAAGTTTATGACTACGACTCAAATGTGTAGCCCTGATGGTAGCCAAACGTGCTACCTTGCTGGCATTGTCAACAATAGAACTAGTACCACTGCCCTTGAATCTTCGAAGAAAAACTCCAGTTAATACCCCAGCTCCAAAAATTAAAGCTGTATTAATTATGTACGAAAAATCCCTCTCCATCTTTCTCATGTAAGTACAAATAATGTTAAGTAAATAAACTACCACTCAGACTAAAACTCTCTCAATTCACCAAACAATTTTCTATTGTTACAACAGACCTACGGCTGTTTGTTTTTTGACTTTTGATGGGCTTCAATACACTGTCGAAAATCAGCAACAACTGTTTGACACTGTCTCCAGTCCTTGGTCTCAGCAATACATTCCTACCAATAAAAATTTTATGATGAAATGCCGACAAGTACCACAATTTTTGTATTTATTTTACAAAGAAAGTGACCTTACCGAAACTTTGTAATGTTTTTCTAGACACCCAGTTTTCTTTAACATAACCTCGACAGGATCTTCAACTTCGTCTTCTTCTTCAACAATGAGGTTAAACTTTGTTTCTGCCGGAGCTTTTGCCATAATCTAATCGAATAAAAAAATCAGAATTCACATTTAAATTTCGTGCAAGCAAGGCACCAAATTTCAAACTGATTTTTGAGTGAACAAAGAGTTCATGGCGTTCATGCCCCTATTACGTTTCTTGTTATTATTTAAATAACAGTAACGGATTCATATTATGAGCCTTTTAATATTGTCAATATGGACGAAGAATTAGAAACAGACATGAAAATAAAATGGATTTGTAGCATGCAAAATAAAGTGCTCATATTTAAACGTTGAAAGTAGTTTTGGTTGGAGTAGTTGACTTGTGTAATTATTTATTGACATCACTTTGACCCATCAATTTCAACAGTAAGATAAGCGGGGGATATTGCCTTTGACTTTCGCATATATATGTACTTGTATATATATTTATTTACATATATTTATATATATATTAATTAACAATAAGAATGATATTAAGAAGTAGATTATACATGATTTTGTTTGAATAATCTCGAATCGCCAATTTAAGGAACTGAGCCGATTCTCTTCCACTTTTGCATCGTTACCAGACACTGCTGGGATTTCGGAGATTTATTGCTACAAAAAATAAACAAACATTAAAAATATTATTCCTTCACATTAGACATGTATCATATCTAATTAGACAAGCTTTGACTATAACTTTCTATAAGATTAAAACTTAAAAAACATTTCAGCTGGTCAGCAAAAGCAGGAGATTGAAGTATAATACAAGAGGCTTTCATAGTAGCCTCCATTATGTGAGAAATTATTATTCATTTTCAAAATGAGTCCATTTATTTTACGTTTGTTTTTTTTCAAAAAACAAGAGAAAAAATCAAGGACAAAAAAGACAAAATTATTATGAGAAGGATGAGACAAAAATCGATTTATTGATTTCAATAAAGGAAGGTGAGAAGATAGGAAAAATTATGGAGAATGATGAACATATCTCATCTGGAATCCAGATGATATATTGAAGCCGATGCAAAAGAGTAAAAAAAAATGGAAAAGTTGGATGAAAGAAAGCAATTATTTTATGCGGGATGCTGACGATAGTAAAATATGAGCGTAAGATCAAAAGAATATGACAAAGAGTTTACCAACCAGTGCATGATATCAGCATGAATGAATCAATCATTTGAAGAAGATTTTGTTGTGTGTAATGTGGTTGAATTAATGGTTTAATAGAGGGGTCGAAGAGGATGACGGCTCCAAAGGTAAGAATTCCTTATGGGTGACAAGTAACTATTACGCAGAGCCGAGGGATAAGTCAGCACATTTCTTGGGATATAAGAGAGTGGCTTGAGACCATAAGCTATAAAAATAAAAGTTGAATTTGTTGTACCAGAGGAAGAGCATTTCAAAATAGGACGTTTTTGACTACTTTGCATAGAACCTAACCACCTTACCTTGATACCACCAAGGGTCACGAGTGACCGCACTCACGGGTAAGTATGGAGATGGTTCTAACATGTCCAAGTAAGGCCGGTAACGATAACCTCCGGGACTGTACAGATCCCCCAAATAGGGTCTTTGAGTAGGGGTTTCAGACGTGTCCCATGTCTTGGGTCTCCAGTATGACAATGGGTAGCGACTAGCATATGGGTAGTATGCCCGTGGGTTGTGAGTGTACCAGTAGGGCAAGTCAGAGTCAGCCTGTGGAGGAACTGACGTCGCTCGAATTGGTGAAGAGCTTCGAATTGGAGACTGACCCCTCAATGGTGACACAGATCGTCCACGTGGTCTCATCAATGAAGAGGCCCTCAAAGGCTCATAGTCAATGGCTGGTACAGAAGTTGACCGAGGTGGTACTGACCCTGAACGATAGTCCTCTTCCATTTTTGTCAAATAAATTGGGAGGAGTCAGTCATCAATTTTAAATCTCATTAATTCTCACTAAATTCTCTTTATAGCCAACTTCTCTCTTTTTTCAATATCATTAAATCTCTCTCAAAAACACCAGCAGACATTCTTCAAACAAGCGCCATTATCTCAATCTTTCCCATAATTCAGCATTATTTATTATTTATAACTCTAAAGCAGAAACATTATTATTAATTTGCTTTTTTGACAACCTATTGACCCCCATTTTAAAGGCAACTCTTCACATGCGACCAAAAGTGTCAGCCAAGGCAATTATTAATGTGAGAATGTGCTCTTTTTCTCTATAAATAATTCTATGCAAATTATATCATTATATATTGTATTATGCACAGCCAAACACTTAATTGTAATTAATTTCTCTCTCTCTCGTATTCAAGTTAGCAGAGGCCATTTTGTGGAGTAATCAAAATAAAATCAACGTTGACCTTGTTCAACTTTGTTGGTTGTCTAAGTCCCTCAAAAGACTGGGTACAATAAGTACTGTAGTTAAGTCAGCAAGTAAATTCAGCAGCTATAAAATATTTTAGATGCAGAAGCGAGAGGAGGGGGGAGCTACAGAGATGGTACTTTTTTAAACAAAAATTACATATTTGTCCTTCAAGTATAAATTTTTAATATTTAAATACAGGAGAAAGTATTGTTCTCCAAATAAAATTAATTATTTTGTAGCCCATATTTTTCATTACACTATTATATGCTTTTTTTGTAATGAGTACAGTGTGCACAGTCAAGGGATGATTGCAAATTAGTTTTTTGTTAATTGTTTGATGGTGCATAATATGCATTTTCATCGCCATGAAAAAAGAGTACAACAAAACAAAAATATCCTGCTTTTGCTTTTGAACCAAACTGAGAATGTCTACAGTGATTACAAAACTTTTTTTAAAAAAAGAAAAAAAGAAATGAGAAGCTGAAGGAAAAGCTGGTTGTATATACTATAATTGTATATACATATATAAATAAATAAATGGGGTCTAAGATAATTGGAAAGAGACAGATATTCAGACACATACTTTTTTGAATTGTAGGTTAAAAATTGTAAATGTCAAAACTCACCTGGTCTAGGCCTGTACGTTGAGGGCCTGTCAAATCCATAAAGATTACGTGGTGAATAGCCATACGTTTCACGACTCACTGGCAGGTATCTGTAGCCTGTGGATAATAATAATAATTATAATAACCCGGGAGGTCAAGTAACAGTTTAGTTTCACACTCTAAGAAACTTTTAATGTGTAGAGCAGTATACCTTTTAATTTATACTTTTTGATTTATACTAATTAATTTACCTGGGGCATGGATCCGAGTATTTGGATCTGAAGAGTAAGGGTCATCAAGAACTGAAGAATTGAAGAAAGCGGGAAATTCGGAGAATGGCCGAGATCGTGGTCTTCTGTATGCAGATTCATCTGCTCGCATGTCATCCGTGCCTGGAATTCATTCCCAACGTAAATAAATACATCATTAGTCCAATTAACTCTCATTTGTCATGCTATTTCCTTCAACATTTGCCAACTGTCTCCCCTTGTCCAAATCTTCCATTGAATTATTTTATACAAAAATTTTGTGATTTTTGTATAAAATCCCCCCTTCAAAATAATAATAAAATTAAACTAACCCTTTAATGCTCGCACGTAGGACTGCCAAAATTTTGCTTTCCTCGTCACTGGCTCATGAAGACTGATCATGTCAAAATGATTCTTGAATAAAAAATTGTTAGAAAAAAATTAAAAATCATTTTTACATTATTTTCTATGTTAATATACTTTATTGAAAATAAATAATGCTAATGAATTGACATAATATTACCTTGAATCGTGCGTCCGACATTTTCCTATACTTTTCCTACACTTCGGCTTCTTCGTCAATAATTTTCGCTACAAAAAAAGAAGAGACAACAAAATTATTTGTATTATTTTAAATCCATTTCACCCCATGAGAAGAGTCTCATCCTACACTGTCACAAAAAAAACTTGAAAATAGGCAGGTTAGTTTTTATTGTCTATTGCACGCCACTCTGCACAAATAAAATAAAATGGACTTTGATGACTGGAGAATTTTGGCCAGATGGAGAAAATGACCATTTCATGTGTTTGTGTCCTTCTTAACATGATAATTTGAAGACTTTAACTTTTATGGATGGGTATAGGGTATGGATTTCTAATTAAAATTCCAATCCAACAAATCACGCTATGCTGTACCATGCGTATGTACCTCCAATAAAAACAGAAAAGAATTTATCAGATTTGTAGCAAATTAAACTTATCTTCTGAATAAATTCCCAAACACAGCTGACTCATGGGAAACCAAGGCCTGCATCGCAAAATATTTATTGTCAATGTCCACCTTTTAATGGACATGGACAAGAAGAGGCAAAAAAAAAGTTGAACAAACTGTCTATCCACGACATTCGTGATGAGTCAAGTTTTGCAACAAATTAAAATAAAATACTTTTCACTGTGTGTCAACATGCCAATCCATTTATGGTTAAATGAAAAAAAAGAAAAGTTTAACCTCATGCCTCAGAAAAAAAAATCATTTTGGGTGGAAAAAAGCAAAATAAAATAATGGTTTTTTTCTTGACAGGTTAGACTTTTAAAAATTAAGAAAAATTATTTAATCCAGATGTTTGGGATTTCACCAAACTATATCATCAAATTTTGGGAACGTATCAAAGAGAAAAATCTTCTCTCGAAATAGAGAGAGAGATAGAAACGATGATTCAGAGAAAAAAGAATGGGGTATACTAAGGCCACGGACAAGTCCCGCCTGTGTAATATTAGACACAGAATTGGAGGCAGAGAGAGAGAGAGAAGACTAATGACGCTCTACCTCTCGTATGGAATTTTGCAAGTTATATTTAAATATTTCAACGTTAACTTAACCAGAGCATGGTAGAAGAGGAGAGAGAGAGTCATCGTAAAAGACTTTCCGCATACCCTCTAATCCCTCCTTAAAATAATCTTAAAATAGTTTCTCTTTTTTTATTCTTCAACGGACTAACAACACAAAAATATCAAGAAATTGTAATTTCAACTTGTAATTCCTGGCCCATGAACAACTGGCTAAGCATTTCTCTCTCTCTTCTTTTTTCTGTAATTTTCCTCAATATTTTCCAAATTTTTGAAAGCATGGTCACTTTCACCAATTGAAAGCCGTGTTGATTTAATTTTTGTCCTTTGTGGCAAAATCTTTTTCATGTTGTCAGCACACAAAAAGCTCAAACTATTTTGCTCCTCCATTTTTTTCTCTTTGTCTTTAACTTCAATACAGGATTATACTTATGGAAGTACACACAATTCACATGAAATTGTCTCTAAAGTCCACTGATATAAACTACTAAGAGAGAAAGCTAGAAAAGGATTAAATTTTCACAAAAAAAAACTTTCTTTTTTGTTCAAAATCCCAAAAGCCAAAATAATAAAAGCAGAGTAAAAAATATCCAGGCAATGCAGGGAGTGCAGGCAAGAACAATAATTTGTATGGTGGTTTTGATGGCTTGGAAATATTTTTTTTTTCCAATTTTCACTAAAAACTCACACAAGAAGCTTAAAAGAATCACTGGTTTACAATAAAAATAAAAACTTGATTGGGAATTACTTTGTACGACTCTAGTTTGAGACAAAACTATGGATTCAAAAATTTATTTGAAATCAGGAAAGAGAAACAGACACAATAAAATAAAATAAAATATTTATATTTGTCTTGTTGATGATTGTGTTATGGAAAATGTTTCTCTAGTTGGATTTTCAAGTAAACTAATGAAAAAAATGAAGAGACAAGTCTTATAGTAACTTACTTCGAAGGCTACGGGGATGCAAGAGGAAGAGAATTGTGCCTTGACTCTTTACTCTGAGGAAGAAACCATGAAGGGAGTAAAAAATTGGGAGAGAGGGCATCGAAAAGGAAACTCTCTCGGGGTTTTTCGGGGAACGCTCAAAGATTGGGCCCTTGCCAGATCTTCATCTGAAAGAGAAAGGCGCATAAAACTATAATTAACCCACGCGACTGTTTATATGGAGCACGAGGACGGGACGGGACAGCCAAGTCAAAAAGAAGTTCTTTAAAACTATACAATTATATATCAAACTATATAATGCACACACACACTGGCAAAATCCAACCACCGCATGCTAACAAAAAATTTTTGCTCGACTCCAGAACCAGCAGTAATACCAATACCAAGAGGATGAGTACGAGCCGAAAAAAAAACACCCACATGCTAGAAAATCTGATCTGGGTAACCCAATTTGGGCATATGAGGACTGGGTAATTTATTAGAACCTTTCAACGACCTACAGAAACCAATATAACCCTATCACAAATTTTACTACCCTCCTCTCCTCCTTCCCCCAAATTATATTTTCAAGTCACAATTCCATTCTCAGTTTCATTTATTCTCCAACATTTGTCACAACATGATTCTCATCCACATCATTTTATTATTTGAAACAAGTCTACCATTCCATTCCACAAAAAATTGTAAAAAAATGACTCATTTTCTCAGCTGATTTCAAATTAGAACTCATTCCTCGCATCAAATGCCAGCAATGACAATAATGCCACGCGGAAATTGAGTCGCACAGAAGATAGTCAAACTTAACGAAACAAGACAGACAAATCGACTCTGGTGATGGTGGCAGTGGCACTGGCTCGCACTCCGTCAATAATAAGTGAGATGCACGAGTGAGGAGTACATTAGTCGTAAAAAGGAGGAAAAGTCAATGAAAAAAACATGACGGGCAAGGTGTTTAGCTTTACTCAAAACAAAATTTAATTGCAAGGAAAGAATAAATCATGGTTCTATATACTTCATGTGGGGCACAATTTAATTATATTAATTTTGAATGGTTATACATATTTATGTATAGTGTGAATCTAATTAAATGAGGGAATTAATGAATGGAGAAAGGAGAAAAAAATAGTGTCATATTTATTATTAGTTGGAGCAGCTGTAGTTGAATTACATCAGAGTCGAATTTATTCTTGCAACAATCTGACAAAGTCATTTGAATGTTACAATTTACAATATAAAAATTATTATTATAGGAAGAGCAAGAGTACAATTTATAAATAGTCTCAATCCTCCATCCCATCCGTACAATCATTGCATTGGCTCAACATCTCGACTAAAAAAAATATTCCAGGATGTTGTACTAAAGATTTTCTACATGTATTGTATACATACAAGACAAATACACTTTCAGAGAGATATGGCCAAGGCCTATGATTGACCCTCACCCAAATTTTGTTCGTCCCACGAAAATTTAACTAAAAGGACTTTTGAAAACATTTTTTTGTGCCTCTATGTCACGCTCATATATCCGTCCAATAAATCTCCCTCTTTATTATTCTTTACATTTTCTATCTTCCCCGAAGAAAGTCTTCTCAAGGAACTGCTTGAGTGCACCGCTCGTTGGCGGTGGAAAGACAAACAATTTAGTCATTCCAAAAGAGAGAATAGCCGAAAGAATTATTTTTGAAATGGTCTTGTTGTATGATTATTTTGTGTTATTTTTTCGGTTGAAAATGTAGTCATTAAAAAAGAATTGACTTTGTTTTATTTCATGTTGTACAAAAATGTGCAACATGTTGTGGTTGACTTGTACAACGACCATCACTTCATTTACCCCCTGAAAGGTTAACCCGGGCATCTGTTCAATTTTTTTGAGAGAGACTGGTAGAAATAAAATACACGTGTCCTCATGTTCATGAACATTTTGGAATGACCTTAACCTTTGTCTCTGGTACAAATGAAGCTAAAGAGACCTTTTTTAATAGAATTCAGTCGGCAGTGGCTTTTTCTAACACTGGGCTATTTTGGTGAGTCTCACCACTCAAACTTCCTTGAGTGAGAGTACAAGAAGGGGAGGAGGGGGGATGGAAAGTACAGAGTCATAAAAATTTCATGGTTTCTTCCAAAGAACAATGAGAGGGAGACGAATGAGTCTGGGAGGGGGATGTCACATGGAAAATCTTTAGAGTGTGCCAATTTGATGAGATAATCTGTTCTCGGGTATTTAGACACGGAGAAATGGGTCAAAATTTACTTGTCATCATGTCATCCTCAATGAATGTCATCCCCTTCCATCCACTTCATATCCTCCCAATTTACTAAACTCCATAACATAAAACTAAACTGAGGACAGAAAACTATTTAAAAAAATTGTCAATTCACAATTGTAAATGACTTATTTTTTAACACTTTGAGAGCCAACGATTCCAGATAAGAATTGGGTGACAAGTTGGTATGGTTATAAAATTTTAATCAATGATCAAAGTGAGAGCGGACTTGTGCCAAATTTGTCTCTTTTTTATTGACTTTTTCTATGAAATCAAAGGGCCATACTGTACGCCGCGCTGTGCTGTGTAATCAGTAAGTTTTATGTAATACTTGATGCAGATTAGATTTTGTTATTCATCTTTTTTGACAAATAAAACTAGTCTCGATGGTCCATCGTCATTTCCTTGGCCCACTTTCAAAGCAATAGAAAATCATTCCAAAAAAACTGACTGTAATGAGCTAATTGATGTTAAAGAGAATTTCAAACAGATTGTACTGTCATTATATTTAGCGACATTAAAATGAGTTTAACTGGATTAACAAAACAGTTAGAGGAAGCATTTTTAAAGTGAGTTGATATTTAAATTCATTTTATTCTATATTCCTCACACTCTTTTAAATGTTACGCATAGACACATGTACAATTAATATGCATCATGTAGACAAATTCGAGAGGAAGAATTACGAGCTCGTCGAGCTCTCAGAATTTTAGAACATCAACAAGAGGAAATCAGAAAATTAAAGGAGGTGACAGTGACAGCCCAAATTTTCTGTATTATACAATCCTACATGTACTTCCATCATAAATGCATGTCAAGGTCATAATTAATGTCATTAATTAGATGATGTCCCACCAAAATAATTCAGAGATGACTCAAGGTAAGTTGAGATCAGAAGACGAGAATAATAACCTTGTCGATCTAATGGAACTCATTTTATGCCAACAACTAATGGACATGCAAGTTGATAATGAAATTAGTTTGACTCGTGTCTCAAAAAATGACCAGAAAAAATCCATTCCACAAAATCCACGGACCAATGGCCAACTGACTAAAATCCAGGTACCTAAATGAAAAATTCTGAAAAAATGACGTCATCATTATGTCAAGTCTTTGACTCAACAGAAAGAAGTGTTTCATACCCAAAATGTATTACTGAACTCAAAAAGGTTTGTACAAAAAACTTGAATCATGGCAATGTCCATGTCTTTTAATTAAATCTCTGTCTTTTTGTAGAAAGATTGAGAGTCTCGAAGCCATGGTCCAAGAATTACAAGAGTCTAACAGTGAAGTAAATCTTCTCATGAACGAAATGTCAGGCTGGAGGTCAACCATTGACAATGCTCTAGTGAATCTTGAGACCGTCAATTGTGTCATCAGTGACAGAGTTTGGACGACTGCCCTTCAATTTTTTACTCCTTCTGTAAGTTCTCTTCTCATCTCTACTCGTATACCAAGCCATTACATTTTTTTAACAAACAAATTTATCTCTCCATTGTCTCTCCAACTCCTCAGGAAGCCATTCATTTTCTCTCCTCACAAAAAATGAGAAGGACCAAGCTGCCAAAAAACGAGCAAAAGTCCGATGCACCCAGAGTTTGAAAAAAATCAACTAAAACTACACAAAGGCAAAATAAATGTGAAAAAAATTGAATTTTTTTTTGGTGGATATATCAAGTAGAATTCAAACTAAGGTTTATTCTTTTTTTGAAGAAAATTCACAGAAAAAAATATATAGAATCCTTATATTTGGAAAATGTCCATAGATTACATGTAATTTTTTTATCATTAAATATTATTTAGTATTATTTATAACACTTATCATCAATATAATATATATAATAAAATCTTTTAGTTATATAACTGTAATTAATTAGTATTAGCACACACAAAAAAAACTCAATAACTCGTAATAATAATATAACTATAATTTTTATAATAGCATTTTGTCTAATCAATTAACAACTTTTAATTGTCTACATATTTAACAACTGTACTCTTGTTATATGTCTATATACTTTATATATATATATATGTATATGATGCCTACTCTAATTAAAATCAAGATTTTTTTATGTTACACTATAAAAATTACATTTACAATAATTATTGTTTAATTTGATGCCGCTTACAAATTATTGGAAATCAATCATCCTCATTCAATCCATTTAAATTTTTATTCAAAAAACTGTCTATCTAATCTATCAATATGTAATACAAATCTAGGCATTCTTCTTTCAACTAGCATTTTAAAGGTATTTGGGTAGTAGGATTTTTTTGGGGGAATAAAATTTTATATTTATTTTGTCACCCAACTCAAAAAAAGAAGGGCCGAGGTCGGGTGGGAGGAGGAGAACACAGTAAAACAAGAGAAATGGGGCCAATTAATTATCAAAATTTTAAAAACTGGTTCTATAAATTGAATTGAGAATTAATTGATTGAAATGCGGATGATGGGAGGGAGGGAGTGAAAAATGGGAAATAGTAACTCTTGTTTTTATGGGTAGGATTTAAGGGAGAATGAGTGTGGGCACCACACTCGATCTCAAGACTTTCTCACAGGGTCCAATTGGTCAAGAGGAAAGTCATCATTAAGAATTCCCCGACTAAATCCAAGTTTCATTTCTTCTATCCGTTGATCCAGAATTTGAAGGGCATCAATGGCCGCTGATTTGACGGGTGAGTTTGACTGTTGTTGTTGTTGTTGGAATGAAAATTGGTTCAACATGTTCATATTGATGGTGTTGGTGTTGAAAACATTGGAGAATTGTGTTGTGTTGGTTGACGGGCTCATGGAGGTGAAGAGTGATGACGAGTTAATATTATTATTCTCTCTACTCCCATTCATCAATGATTTTAGTCCATTCATGGAATTTTGACTCTCCGTCGTATTGACACGGCCTAGAATGGCTGGCATTGTTGTCGTCGACGATGTAAAGTCTGACATTCCAAATGGATCCGTCGTCGTCATGGGGGATGACGAGGATGTTGTGAAGAATGGATCTGATGCAAAAATATCTGAACCATTCCCATTACTTAGATTGTTCATGCTGCTACTGTGGCTGTGATTATTTGTCATATTATTATTATTGTTATTACTCAACACACCACTACCCTCCATCTTTTTTCCCTTTGGAGGCGGTGGAGAGACTGCAAGAGAGAAAAAAAAGAAAAATATTATTAGACCATCACAAATACTCAAAATTCTTTTATTTAAAAATGTACACAAGTATCCCTTCCTTGGTGTCAAGTTTTTTTGGCAGGGACGCAAAATCTTTTCGTTGGTGATCAATCAGTCATCGACATGAATAGTGACTCAAAGATTCCCTCATTATTTTCTCATGTTCAAAAAAAAGTTTCAAATTCATGGCATTGCATTTTACATGCCAATCATTGACATTGACATTTTGCCAAAAAAATAAATATTCCACATCATCTTCCATAAACTCACACATACTTGCCAGTACTACAAGTATTACTATTATTATTGTGTGTACTGTACACATAAAATTTCATCCTTCATTTAGTCGGTGAAAGTTCATAAGAAGACAGGTACACACACATGAAAAAGAGTCTCGTATATATGATGAACGAGAGGGGGGAGAGGGGGGAAGGGAAACGAAAAATAACTTGAAAGTGATTTCTTCTCAGTTCAAACTAAACATGAACAAAAATGTTGACCAACCTCTCCTGTTTCTCTTTTTACAACTTATTTTGTACTTTCAAAACTAATTATAAATTCATCAACACAATTTCCCAAACGGATAAACAAAAAAAATGAAATAACAATGAATCAATGTTATAATCTTTTTTTTTGTTACATGTAAAGTTCAAAATAATATAAACATTGTAATACTTTCACTCTCTCTCTCCTATATAATAATTATGTACCTCACATGTACACAAACGTGTACATGATAAGTATACCCTGTCATTATATTACCATGTTATTTTTTTTGTACAGAATATATAATTTTATGTTTTTATATATATTGATTCTTTTGTAGAGACACAACTCACTTTTTGGTGGAGCTTCAAGTCCATCTCGTAAGACGTTAGAGTCCAGCTCAACATCCAAGAGGAGTCCATTTTCTTGTTGATGACGCTTCTCAATTTCATTTGCAGTCATTGCAAATTCCCTATTTAAAAAAAATTGGAATTAAATTATTCATTCAGTTCCATGTCTGTCCTTGAAAAACTATCTCTCTCTCTCTCCATGTGAGGATTCCCTTTATGAATTAATTTTGATTTGAAAATAAGAGACGGATTCATTTTAACTGTTTGTCAAATTAGAATACACTTAAAAAAAATTAAAAATTAAAGTCTCCACGTATAAAATATACACTTGTTGGAATACTACGCAGGGATTACAATTATTTATTTTTTTTGAGAGGATGAGCAAGACTTGTAATACATTGAAACACATTAAAATAATTCACATGGACAATATTACCATAACATACATATTATCAATGTACATGCCACTCTGTCTACAAGGAAAAAGGAAGCTCAATGAACAAGTCTAAAGGTAAACCAGTATCTGATCATTTGATTTGTGGCTCTTTTTTTTATTGTATCCTCTCTCTCTTTGTCTCTACGCAGCAGAAAAATTACTAAGAAAATGTTCCTAGTTTTAGAATAATATTTTTTTGTGTGGTTTGCTTACGCAATAAGTTGATTGGCAACAAATTTTCCACGGTCGTCTTCGATCATCGTTTCATTCCTAGAATCATAGCCATTGTATTATTGTGTTTAAATAGTTACCAAAATGCCCAGAATAATTAACCTGTCAATAATTAATTGATAAGTACCTTCTTGGAGGAACTGGAGGACAGAAAAGTAGATCGACTGACTGGGATGAATCTGACATAGAAGACGTCGATGCAGTTGAATTTGTGTCTGGATTCAGCATTAACTTTTGCTTTAAGTCCGTATTCTCAATCTCCAACTCCCCGATTCGTTTCTGAAGAACCTGCAGACAAAGAAAAAAAGACAAAAACATTTATTTGGTCATTCATTTTAATTTCCCTATGCTTAAAAAAATTATGGAAAATTAGTTAAATAACTTGCCATTATTTCACGCTTCAATTCCAACTCACGGCCGGAAGAGTCTAAAAACTTTCGATAAGCTAAATCAAATGCTTGGCCAATCGTCAAGGTTATCTCCTCTGCCTGTATAAAATATTCAAGAAATCGGGGGATTCATTATTATTGGTTGAGTAAATATTAGATGAGCTCAAAAAATGATCATGTGTGTCTGTAGATAAAATGTGCACATAATAAGAATTTTGCAAGTCAATCCATATGCAGTTTATAATTGAGAGTCTAAAACAGTTGATTAATTTTAGAACAGAGGGAAAAGTGATAAAAATTCTATTTTTTTGAGTAGAAAAAGATACAAGGGTAGGGTAGAAAGACATTTATTTACATGAATGTGTCATTGAGAAGACGCCCCTACCTCCATCATCATCAACATAGTGGCAAGTGTAAGAGAGAGAGAGAGAATATTCACTTTAATGTGAAATGCCGAATTTTAAAGGCCTTTTTTCAAATCCTTTTTCCCTTGGCACAAATTTCTTATTAATATTGGCAAATCGCAAGTTCACATCTCCACAGAGCACAGTACCCATTCGTTCATTTGCAGAAAAAACTAATCTGCATATTTAATGGCAAGTTAAAAAAGTACAGAAGCACAAAAACTAATAACAAGAACATTTATCAACTAACATATCTCATTGTCATTTAAAATATTTTGTTTTTTTTGAGGGGTATAAACCTAAAGAGAGAATATTATGTTTGTGAGTTTATAGTTTTAATTTGTATACAAAATTCCATATAAACTTTTATTTTCTTCTTATTTATTCTCAAACTTTTTCTTGTTTGTGTCTAAAGGATGCACTACAATTTGTGTGTGTGTGTGTTCTATACGTACATGAACCTTTAGTGTGATTGGCCGAGTGCCAAAAAATATTAATTACATTTACTATTACAAACTTGCCAAAAAAACTAGAACTGAGGCTTGAAGGGGACGCGTAAAAAAGTTGCATCCTCATGAAAAAATGTCAATGAATTCAGTCTCACTAATTTTAATTCCCCCCTCCTCCTCAAATACTCCTATACTTGTAGTCTAGTCACATAAAAAATTGTGTATTTAATTTTCATGAATCATCAAGGAAATTCTTCATTAAATGGAGTCTTCATAAATATGCCTCAATAATAGGAATAATAACATGGTAAATAATTGCTTTGTGTAGATAATAAAAATGTGTACTTTATACTCTCTTTGAAAAAAATAAGCACGTTTTTTATATTTAAAAGCCACATGAATTGATGGGATAAAAAGAAGAAGAATCTTACCAATTTATCTGAAGCAAAAACAAAGCATTTATGGGAATCTCCTTCCTTGGCAATAAATGTAAAATATTTTTTCTCAGCTTTGTCATCGGCACAGTATGATATTTGATGGAGGGGAAATTGATGGAGAATCTTTTTCCCCTTTGGCTCTTGAACTGCAACACCATCCACGGATATCGTGACCTCCGCCTAAAAAAAGAAAAGAAAAAAACATTATAAAGATACATGTCTACAACTTAAAAAATTATTATATTGTCAAAGGTCTCTAATCTTTTTTAACTGTTATCATTTCCGGTTCAAGACTTGTAAAAGACTCAAGTTTTATCTCATCATTTGCATATACTCAACTATTATTCGTTATTTAACATTTATATTTTATACTCATCGTCAGACATGCCTCCTCAAGAAAATTAGACATCAATTTAAGAATCATTAATACGGTACTAATTTATTTTTCATGTAAAATATTATTAAAAATATTAGTGTACTTTTGTAAACACAATTTGGACACTAAGCAAAGTACAAAAAGAAAAAGGATAAAAGACGAATCATCCATTCATCCAAACGATTCAGTTTAATACTTTGCAACATTTATTTAATATGGGTCAACTCATAATTATACAAGACACGACGTACAAATAGAAATCGGAATCAATTTAAGTCTTGTCACAATTTTTATTGTTATATTTTTTTCTATGCCTACTGCCTACCTATTGAGATATTTTGACACAACACACACAATAATGTTACCCATTCATTATGATATTTTGATAAACATTCACTCAACCAAATTTTCTTTCACGTTCCTTCCCCGTGACAATGGGGATATAGTGATGATGAGTAATCAGACGGTGATAAAAAAAACAGTTTCAACTTTTGAAAAAACTGAAAAAACTCAACAATTCACAGAATCTACCATGAGGTTCCATTGTTCCATTTTCAGGCTTGAATGACCAACATTCCTTTTAGTCCTCACAAATACAATTCTTGATGAAATAAATTATTCAACAATCTACCAATGACTTGAGCATCTGGAGTTGAGACAAATTGTCTCAGACAATACTTTTTTTTACAAGAATTAACTAGAAAAATACAACATTTTGCATGGTCTCAAATAAACAAGATTAGTTACAAATTATGCGTTTATTTTTTTATATAAAATTAATTCATTTTAACCAAATTGAGTATTTAACATTTATGCCAAGAGCACACAGCAAGTGATGACAGGGCCATCATAATTTCTCTGCCCAAATGATCAAGGGAAACCAGAAAAAAATGACAAGCCTTCGTCATTACTTAATGTACCATCAAAAAATTCCACATTTTCCAATCTTGTCAAATAATAATTGCAAAGAATATTACTATTTGCTCCTTGAAATTTGTTTTACCGACCGTACTGGGTACAATCAAGTGCAATGAATAAAAATATAAAAAGTTAAATCACAATTAAATTGTGATAATTCCACAAAATGGAATTTTATTTAATTGGAATTGATACATCTCCAGGATGTTCACACACATATATCATGTGACTGTCATTTTGTATTTGACTTGTAGGGTAATTTGGTCTAATAAAAATAATGGGGGGGGGGCTGTAGAGGATACATCATATCTATCTGTAATATTACTTCATTTCACACACACAACCCATAAACAAGTTGAGGGCATTTAAAGTAATTTTAAAGGAAAGTGGTCATTAGATTGAAATGAGGTCGAGTCGAAGAACCTTTAATATTCTCCAAGTACTCACACAAAAATTCTAGAGCCTCACCTCCCCATCCAATCACATTTCTAACGTGGTCTTGTAATCCTCATAAAAATGGTCTCAATTCCCCCAGTCAAACAAAAAAGTAGACTTTTGAAAAATGATTATAAAATTTCATTTCAAGTTGCTTTGACTTTGTCAACTGGAAGAAATTACATTTATGTTTTAGTCTGTTATACAGCCATTGGGAAAACATTTAATTTATTGTAATGGCCACTCCATCTGAAAGAATACGGTCAGACCCCATTCAATAAAATTAATACACAATTCTTTGTGGATGAAATGAGTGTGTGAATCTTGCTCAATTTACTCTCATCCTCCTTTTATCTCATTCTTTACCAATGACACAAGTCTCAAGTATCCCAGTTGCAGAGAGAGAGAGAGAAATAGTAACAACCACACCATCAAATTTCATACAAGCCAACTTCCATTTATTTTTTTACAATTAAATAGTGTGCTCCATATGTAGAGTACTTGCAAAGCAAAAATATAGCCATTACAAAATGCTCCTATTTTTTAAATCATCATCTCCTCTTCACATGGATAAAATGATTCAGTTGAGACTCAAATTTGAATGATCAATACAGAATAAAAATGATGATGAAAAAAAATCATCTTTCTTCCCCTTCTAATTTCCATCTCCTTTGGTCTGACATGGACGAAGCCACACAATGTGTCCCCTCTCTCGCGTGTCTCATATTATTCTGATATAACTTATGGCAATAGAGAATAGACTTGTGTGGTCAATGACCTTTAAACAATATTATTTTACTACCCCACTTTACCAACTTTAGTCACTCAATACATGGGGACCTTCCATCTCTGACTATTCATTTTCTAAAATAATTAATTCTCATTTTCAGTATTCACTTTTGAATGCTACTTTATCTGTAGCAGGACACCCTACAATTAAATATACTAGTCAAGTTTAATGGAATGAATCCACAATAGAAAAAAATTGAAAGTTATACTGTACCGTTAGTTTGTATTTAATTACCATGCAAAAAAAAGACAGACTATTCAACACACGTCGACGTAACATTTTTACCCCTCGCTATTGTACCTCCATATCAGTTCAATAAAACTAAATGTTTTTCTCTTTTGATTGTGATGCCACCAATAATCAACATGATGACGTGCTCAATTCAGGTCTTGTTGTTGACTGTGAGAGTAACAGAGTATTACACATTTAAATTACTCGTAACTTCATTTCTATTGTCATTTTTGTTTAGTCGTCCATATAAATAGAATCAACCAAATACAAAATACATGACACAACACGTGCACTCGGACTTTGACAAAATAAGATTTTTTTTGTTTACATTTTTAAAATTCCATTCTTTATTTTTAAAAAGTCTTTTGTCGGATGCAAAGTTGTTGATAATAATATACAAGTTAAATTTTTGTCTATTTGAGTTGTACAAGGGGAGAAATCGGGTCAAAATCTGGGTGTCTTCACCCCTTCACATGAGATGTGGACTAAAAATATAAATAAACTGTTTGACACAGAAAATGTAACGGGGGGGGGGGGGATGATGACGCCCTCAACAAATTATTTTACTCTCAATTCTTCTCCATTTTTACAAGAAAGTTGTCAAAAGAATTTTTTTTACAAGTCAACAACTTGATCATCAAAAAGTTTTGTCTATATTCCCTCCATCTCTCTATGTAAGAGGAGAGGGGAGGGGGGCTTAACAATTAAATGTAGAGAGAATGGTACAAATTTTTAATTAAATGAAAACATAACTATTCTGATTATTAAACTATTTACACATCTTCCCATTTTGAAAGAGTTCATCAACATATTACTTTTGTTGTTTTCCTTTTTTTTATTCTAGAAACTCAAGAGTTTTATTTATACGAGTCCCATGTGAATTAATTTTTTTTTTACAATTACAATTACATTTTCCTTCTTGAGGTTTCTTATTACAATTTCAAACTTTCTGCATTGTATTTTGTACAGTCAAGAAGACCCACTTTTTTTTTACTATTCCAACTTTTTATACCTGGGACATAATAGACACAATGGATATCATAATAGACTCCCGTCCATATAATAGAACAAATGGGGAGAGGAGGGGGGGGAAGGGAAATAAAAATAACTACAAAAAAGGTAAGTCTTTGAATCAGTTGATAGAAAGCTTTTAAATTGTTCAAACATTTGGAAAGCGCCATTACACTTTTCAAATAATGTCGTCCACATTCTTCAGTCCTCCTCACAATTTTTAATCAAAAGATTAGCCTCTAGCTAATACCTTCTTGACTCTATTTTAAATTAAAAATGGACCTAATCACTACAACTACCAAAATAGTCCACTCATGCATCCCTCTTGACCAGAGAGAGGCAAAAGTTTGGGTAATTACGCCCAATTTGCAAAATTATGATAAAAATGTAAATGAGATATCTCATTTATACTGATATGCTTCACAATTTGAGTCATACAATTTAAGGGGGCTATCAAAACATTTGTAAATAAAGTTATCCTACTTTATTATTTTTACTGCTTGTAAGAAACAACTTCAAACTTTTGTTGGAATTAAAAGTTTCGAAAAGAAATTCTTTCATTATTATGGAAAAAAGTGTATACTTACTATGATTAACAATAAAGCTCAAATTCAAATTCAATTTCAATTAAGAGCCCATACTTGCCAAAATTATAAAAGAATTAGCTTTTGGTTCCTCAACATTAAAAAAGAATTGGTACGTACTATGTAGATTTTTTTAGAATGATTTGATTGTTTTTTAATTTATTTATCATGATACAAGTAAAAATACATGAATAAAATTACAATTCAAATTATCATCCACAGAGTACTTCCATGCACCATGACCGACTGATATAATGGTCATGAGTTCAAAGACCCTTTTAAAAAATTAAATTAACTCCCAGTGTTCCAAACAAAAAATGCTATCCAAATAAAATAGAAAACGGAAACTATGAGTCTCCATTTTTTGTAACTTCATCACTCCCACTATTTTCACCCATCCTTTTGTACAATATTCATTCACATAAGTACAATTTAATTTAATACTGTTCCTCCTATTTATTTAACACAAGACAATTTCACACATTCAGGTACTCTTGACTATTCTGTGATGTAACCCATTAATAAAAATGGTGAAGGTACTCTAAAAGTATAACTACACTCCCTTCGATAATTTTAAATTTGTCCATTAAATTATACTAAACTTTACGTTTACAGTAATTAAATAATATTGTCTCACATTGTGTGTATCTTATATACACACCCTACACATATTAAAATTAACACAAAACGGGCTTCATCATGATGGGCCATATGTCGTGGATGACAAATCGTAAACAATTTTTATAGTACAAGATCAAATGTTTATGTACATTTAAATAAATTAAATGGCACGTCTACAACAAAATAAATGGCAAATACTAATAGCAAACAAAAAAAATCATCAGCATAGCCCCTCACCGTTATAATCAAAAACGTATAAAAAATGCAAATGGTGGTACGATAAATTTTGCTTTTCTGTTCATACAAAAATGTATGCTGAGGATATATGTATAGGCAGACAAGTGTGAGATTAGTTGGAGAGAATTGAGTATAAAATAAAATACTAAATATATTTTTTGTGCTATGTATTATCATCATATTAAAATAATGGAACAAAAGTACACATCATACATATAATATTTTACGAGATTTAGTGTACATACTAAAGACAATAAAAAAGGACGCACCTTGGGTGTTTTAAGCCCCTCTGCCCGGCGGATTTCTTCATCAAGCTTCAATTTACGGATACAGTCTTTGACAACATCAATCCCTTTTGGATGATCTGCCTCTGTCACACCCAGAAACTGTTGAATAAAAAAAATATTACAAAATTAAATAATTACATTTCCGTCAGTTTGTCACATTGTTACATACATTCATTTCTTTAAATTTTAAACCTTCTACTTTTAACTCTAAACTACTTTAAAGGCTCTGTCTCTCTCTTTCTACGCCAAAATTTGCCAGACAACAATTGTCAAGTTAACATTTCATTATTTTGTTGGCTCATGAAAATAAAAAAATATGACAAAGATGGGACCATTTCAATTTTAAATTGTGCTCATCGAATCCCATAACGTCATGCCACCTTCTTAATGAGATGATGACATTTAAATATGAAGGATTTAAAAAAAACAAGTTTAAAATGACAACAAACTATAAAAATGACTCAAGACATTGTCATTTAAATAATGCCATTAACATGGTGGATGAGACTAAGTGAAAATAAACACAAGGGTTGTCATACCACAAGGATAGGATATTGTGCAATCCCCAAATTTTTTTTACTGTTAAACTGTCATCATTCATGACATGTATTTGTAATTGCAAACAAACTAAAAATTATGTTGTAATTTTTTGTTTAAAGCCTTGAAGATGTACTACTCGTGTAACGTGGTTATAATAATTATACACACCATGTAAATAATTCCTTTTTTTTAATCCACCCTTCATAGCCCCCCTCCCTCCTGGTCCTTGTCTCGTCAGTTTCATTTATCATTTTTCTACCATGGAATATCATTGACCAATGTGGACAGAAGGCACATGGGGCCATTAACGATCACTACTTAAAAATTCATCACTATTTACACTAAGAATTCATCTCTAGTTTGGCTATGGCCTCCCCTTAAGCATCTTACAAATTAGCACACACACATAATCATTATATTCACATGATCTATCATCCTTTCAAAAAACATTTAATTCTTTTCTTTCCAACATTCTACTTTTTTTTACAAAGACTACTGTACATATAGCCATCTTAGTACATAGTAATTAACCATTTACTACTGCCTGTGATAAGTGAGCTTTATCTTTTAATCATTTGGCTCTAATCTTTGTCTCAATGGACTGACTACAAAATAAAAATATTGAAAAATTGTACAGGAGAGAGGGACAAGCAAATGGAATGAATGTTCATTGATGATGAATTATATAAAGTTTTATATACTCATTTTCATTCAACAATGGCCATATTCCCTTTTGTCTTTCGACTCTCATCGCTCTTGGTCTCTTGACAGAGGTACACTAAGGGTCAAGCTGTAACTCGTGGAGTACAAAAAAAGTAATGCTCGTGTAATACATTTTGTGAATCAGGCCCACCTTTTTTACTCTCTCTCTCTCTGTCACACATCTTTTGATCAACTTTTTTTTGAACAAAATATTTAATTTCAGGGCCAATTTGATAATTCGTGTCTGTATGAGGGTCAACCCCATGTGATGATAATTATGACAGTGGACTAGTACACATGACTTCCTCATATTTTGTTTTTTTAAAACTTGAAAAAAAAATTATTTTCAATTGTGTATAAAGTATTTTACGAATGTAGCGTTTTATTTTTAGAAAGCATATTTCATCTAACTGTCCACACAATGCAATGTGAAGGTCAAATTGTGAATAGAACCAACTAACGAGAGAGAGAACTAACATACATTACATTTTATATGTGAGTGGTTTTAACGGTAATGTCTAATCCTACAGTGTAGGAGTAGACATGATTACATAAAAAAACTGTATAGGCTAGAGATAACTAGAAGACTAAGGGAAAAATATAACTCAACATAAAGATGATTTAATAAAGTAAAAGCAACTTCCATGTACATGAATTGATGTTAAAAAATCTTAACTGATTCAAGTTTCTTATTCTTACATGAATTTTGAGCTTTATTATGAAAGAGGATTGAAATGAGAGCAAAAGAATATGGGAAATAAAAGTTTTGAAACCATGAACACAATTTTGTAGGAAACACAAGCAAAAAAACTTGAAGAGTTTTCGCTCGATTTCTTAAAAAGTCTTGCTTTAACAGTCATCAAGAGAGAGAAATATCTAGACTACCGCATGGTTTATAGTGACTAAAGGAAGACACGAAAAAAATTAAATAAATAAATGTAAAAGAACACCTGGATGCAACAAACCGTTGTTGGAAATCGTGCGTTACACTCACGTACAACATTAAAATCATGAGATAACTATACTGACTGTATTTAATATCCAACTCTTTTTTTTCTATGCATCTCCAAACTATTCTTCCTCAAACACATTGAGCACTCCACAACAAGGAGTTGAGCAAATTGTGATTCAGAGTTTTATATAAAATTATACAACATACAAAATATACCTAAAGGCTCAACAAGAGAGGAGGTCCGCTAAGCATATCCTTTCAATTTAAAACCTGAATACGCCAATCTCACTCATGTGTGCACTCGTTGCAATTCAAATTGCATTACGTGTCTGTGTCTACCTATACATACACTAGAGTTTTGGGTATTTATATAATCGAGAGAAAATGCAAATCAAAAGTCACAAAAAAATGCATTATATTCATCCTCCATCCTCCACAATGTACAAGTGTATGTATACTCGTACATGTATTCAATTTAAATGGCACTGTGGTTAGCTATAGAAATGTTTAACCAACAAAAATGTGCATGTGCAAAAGATTGAATAAATTCTATGAACGAAACGAGGCGAATCCGCCATCCATCCATTCCACTTTTTTTAATTCACAAATTCTTAAATTCAGGACTAGTTTACGTCATACGCAAGTTATCATCCCCATAGAATTTAGCAGAGAGCCCGACTACTTACCTGGAAAAAGGTAAGAGCAAATAAATTACAAGGGGAGCCCACCACATTGAATAATCTCTCCTCTGGTTGTGAGATGAAATTAAATGTCTTGTGGATGAACTCACACGTACACAGTCAAATACAGAGGGACAACAAATGAAAAAAAAATTATTCAAAAAATGGTGACGTATGCATATAATGTGGCCAATACTGTACAAGAAACAAGTTGAGCACCTAAGAAAACGTTATTTCTCTACCTTTACAAATTCTATATAAAGAAAAAGAAGACTGCAAAAAAGTCTTTTCTTCTCTTGTGGGTTAACTTGAAGAACGGCCACTCATTTAAATTTTTAATCTCCATTCCTCAGGTCTTTCAACGGGATTATGCAGCTAAGAGGACACTCTACTGCACTACATGAACCATTTGAAAATTTTTAGTCAACTGACCATTCCATACTCGGTCTTCATTACAATTTACTCTTAAATTTACTATTCTACAAAGCACTTTAAATGGCCCAACTTAGAAAACATAGTCAACTTCACATATGTTCTACTATGAATCATCATTAATATACTTGTACTAAATGTACTTTACTAACTAAAGATATCGTTGAGCCCATTTTATGACTCCTACACTCTATCTAAAATGCCTGACCTGGACTGGTGATTATGATTTGACTCAGAAAATGTGGATCATGTAGAACCCACGTTCTACATGATTCCACAACATTTCATAAAACGGGTTATTTTTTTTGTTCAAAATTTTGAAAGGACTCAAATCAAGAGAATTACATTACAATGAGATCCCATGAAAATTACCATATATAAAATTAAATGCTTAAAAAGGTAGCTACCATGAATCAACCAAGATGGTTCATGACTCATGTATGTACATAAATATAATACATGGTCTACCACCCTTAAATACATTTAAGTCTGTTGAATAAAAAAAATCAAGAAAAATTCACAACCCAAAGCACCTTTTTTTGTCATGTACCGATACCATACAATTCCTTGCCAGACTTTTTATTTCAAATTTATGGCCAATTAAAATGATTCTTTGCAGCCTCCAACCAAACCATCAGACTGTATAATAATTTTAGCCATATTAAGAATTCCTTTTTATGTGTCTAAATCATGATTAGTATACACGTAATTTAATATTGAACATTTTGGTAACACACCTGGAGGTTCAATTGAATTTAAAGTAGTTAGCATTTTTTTCAAATACTAAAGAAAAATGGATTGTTCACAAAAGAAAAATGAGGCAAGAAACCCGGTCAAGCGGTTGGATTTGCATGCAATGTACGGAAATCCTTGTTGCAAATTATTTTGAGCATGTTGCATTTAAAATTGAAGTTTAATACGTAGAGAGAGAGAGGGGGGGAGAGAATATTAGAGTGTGAATAAGACCACCATATAAAGTTAAGGGGGAGACATTATATGTTCACAGTAAAAATGGAGAGATGAGAAGAGGCGTAAAAGTTTATTCGTATTGTTCGTTTGATGGTGTGTGACTAGTCAAGGGGTTAAAAGCTGTCGGCTGACTTTCTAGGGTGGGAATGGGTGACCTCATGGTGAGTGGTACAGAATGATACGAAGGAGTACAGACGTCGCACGTAAATACAGTCCACGTCACGACACTGCATTTTACCTACGTACAACAACTACACACCACCACTATCCATTTTCCCAACATCTCTCTCTCATCCTCGTTACTTGTTGTGGCTTTAGACTCACCATCATGCAACCAACACAGCAAAATATACAGGAGGATGCATATAAACAATAACATTTACGTCAGCCTTACTTAACATACAATTGTTCCAGTCACCGACACATTATATATTTTACTATGCCCATCCTTTTCTCTACACAGAGAGATTTCAAGTCTCTTTTTTTAAATATGTAAGACAACCTCACTATACTAGACTAGTCACTACAAAGAGGATATAACCATCTCACACAATGGACGAGGAATAATATTGCCCCCAAATCATTCATTCATTGTCAAGGCGAAAAGAATCAGGAGAAGACCAAGGAGAAATTAAGGCCGATGAGAATTCAAATAAAATCATGATGATCAAGTGGGATGTGGAGCTCCTTTTTCAAAGGGGACAAATCTTTATTCATACTCAATCAACAAAAATGAACCCTCATCATCAAAAAAATGATGACTATCCTATTAGAATTAATACTTGGGTAATTTTTAATTTCATACTTCTAGTTAGTTGGACCATTAAATAAATATTCTGCTTTGAAATTCCATGTTAATACAAATCTCATCTATTGGAAATTCTGTAAAGAATCATTTAACTTGCAATTAATGAAAACTGATGAGAATAAATGTAGAAAATAAACAAACTAAGATAAGATACAATAAGAAAAATATTTCTAAAGAGAAACAAATTATGACAAATTGACATTGATAGGATCATGAAGAATAATTATTGTGAGTTTACAGAGTCACTGTTGTGAGACCACTAAAAAAATTGGTACAAATCCATAGAACACACACTCCCTTTGGGACTCAATAATAAATAACGACAGAATTTAAAGCTCATTTTATACTCCCGTCTTGGTAATTTTTTGTTTTGCTCGTTAAGTTGTAATTTAGAAAAATAAAAAGAACACTCCTTGAACTCAATTTTTTAGGTAGTGTCATTCCCAAAACTCCAATGATCACTCCAAGTTTATATGAGACTCATTACTATATTTACCTTAGTGGCAAATTACTCACGTTTTTGTTTGAGAGACTCAAGAAATTGAAACTATGTGAGGGACACTATATCACCTCAGTTTGTTAACTACCATCATCATAATAAAAAAAACTGCTTGGGTCCCTACTCACGGTAGACAAAGAAGAAGGAAACTTCTTGTTTAAATTTCTATGTCATAATTTATATGGACACTGTATGTGTGTACAGTGTACACACTCGTCAGTTTGAAAATGATGAAGTACGTTCCATCGAGAGATTTAATACAAGAAAAAACGATTAATTGTAAATTCATTTATTCTTCCAAACTCAAGTACAATCTAGTGACCAAGGTTATTCCATTACAATTTGTAAAAAAAAACATAATTTTTATGATGCGGAATTCTAGCCCACTTGTCAAGCACTTCAAATCATTTTTCTCCCTTTGTCATTCATGTATGATTCCTTATTGTAGAAACAATTGAGTTTTACTCAATTGTTTGGCAACAAAGTTTTACTAAATAACTTGTCCTTTTGTTAAAGATGGAAAGAAAGATGAGAGACAGACCCATCAATTTAAATTCAACAATTACTTTGAGTTGCTTTTTAGTGAAAGTGGACGATCGACAACCACATTGTTCCTCCATGTCTCTCTCTCTCTTGACATTTTTTTTTGGTCATTGGATCAAGTCTTGATGTATCTAAATTGTCAATTTTTTTGCCCTTTTTATTTAATTCTTGTCTGTATTATAAACTTTACTATTTTCTTTCAAAAAATCATTAAAAAACCACAACCACGTTTTTTGTATAATAATTATAAAAAAATCGTTGAGAAATCGGGTTCATCTTTTTGATTATCTTTCATATGGAAATTTTTATTATAATGGACATTTTTAACACAAAAATTGTAACCACAATCATCAGAGTACACTTAAAATTTACCTAATTTTTATCACTATGATCAACTTATCAAGAGAGAGAGAGAGAGAGAATAATAATAAAATTTGCGTTGACAATCAAGAAGGAAGGTTTTTTCACCTTGTTTTCTCATTTCATTTTTAATTAGCTTATTAATAGCAAATTGAAAAGAGAGAGAGAGAGAAGAAGAAAGATAAAATGGAAACTTAATTTTCCTATCTGATGTATCATCATTTGTTGTTTTATCCTGTTTATCGTGGCGACAATGCATGCATATTTTTTTTGCTTATGCCCATGGCTCATGGCGGCCGATGCCCAAGTTTCTATTTTTCTTTTCTCAACTTTTACTTTGTCATGTCTACCTGTATACATATAATATGTGTATAACTATATATATACATTTTTTATATTTCATTAGTGTTCTCAACCTATATTGATTTCGTCGCAGAAACACATTGAAAAATTTTATACCCATTATCACAATCTAGGGACGTGATCATGAGGAGTCAAGAGAGAGAGAGAGACAACCAACCACGTTTTTTCCTATGGGTACAAAGTTCTCTACCTCACAGTCTCCATCATAAAAATTGAAGAGAATATCTCTCAATGTAAAATTGTACACAGGTAAATTTATATTCACATCAAGTATGTACATTCATTATTATCCTAGACTCTCTCAGTCTCTCTCTCTCTACACTTGTAAGGCCTTATCCTCATTGAAATCAAAGATCAAATATCTCAGACCACCACAAACACACCAACTATACTCATAAGGAAAAAGTTACATGGAAACAAGTCAAGACTTATTACATTCAGCATGATATTTTCTTCCTTTAGATCAAATTATCTCTCTCTCTCTCTTCCTTTTCATGAGTTGGTGGCCCTCCACTAATATTCTCAGTCGTAGATACATTTCATTTGTTTTATTTGCATTGGCATTCCAACACGACATGAGCAAAATATGAAAATGTTTTTTACATGTGAGATGAAATTATCACGTGTTCATCTGCAATCACAATTGTAAGGATTTTATACATGCATGCATATGTACATATAGACAATGTAATATCAAACTCATTGAATAATAATTTCATCCATCAATTGAAAATTATTGATTCTATATTCATCCCTCTCTCTAGATTGATGATCAAATGTGACCATAATATTTTTTTCATTTGTTATCCCCCCTCTCACATTTCTCTCATTCTTTTCACAAGAATGAGTCTAGTATTGTTGACAAGAAAATTTAAAATAAATTATAAGAGACAGCTGCTCTACACAATGTGTGGCAGTGTAGGGGTACAAAAACATTTTCTATTTGACTTCTTTTGGTAGCGTCTATTGACGATTTTATTTATTTTTTGTTGTGACGATATTATGTCGACGAGAGAGATTCCTCTTTATCTAGAAAGTTGAATTTGTCTCACACACTCACACAACCACCATCAAAAATCTTTCTACGCACGCACAATCACCAGTAACCAGCTACTACTCCTATTCTTATAGCATAACTTTTACTTTTTTTTTGTTCCTTCATAATTGCTCATTATTCAAATGGTCATCAGAATCGACACTTGATTCCCTATAATTCCCTATATAAGAGAGTGACCAGTTGCGAAGACTAGAATTAATGGCCAATTTTAAATTATATATTGAAAATTGAGGAAGTCGCCTCTCTCTCTCTCTCATGTTGACAAGATCATAAAGTGATCATAATTACAATGATAATAACTTGATGAACAGGACTCTTTCTTCTCTCTCTCTCTCTTCATTGTAAAAGCTACAGTGCCTACCAACTACTTTATTCCCAATACTTGATCACTATTATTTGTCATAATTCCACGGGACACGGTAATTTCATGTAACAACCTTTTCCGGGTAGAATTATTACGACATGCTCATAGGTCATACGTCAGACAGTGAGTCCAATCCCTAACAATTTTAAAATTGTGAGAAGGGTCATGAAACAAATGAGCAACTAATGCATAATGCAATTAATATGAAATATTTGATAACAAAAAATGAATCTTCATAAAGAATCCATCTGGTAAATACACAATAAAATAGTCTAGACGATAAATAATATTGTGGCTCTAGAAAAATTGCACATGACTCTCCGCGTTCCATCTGACACTTATTTGTAGGAGGGGATTACACAAAAGAAACAATAATATTTTTATTGTTAAAAACTCCCAAGAATGGACATAAAAAAAAACATGATAAATGAATCAAGAAAAAAAATTCAAACCATTCAATGAGCATATTATGAATTACATGTTTGAATACAAAAATAATAATAAAAAAATTATCCTTGTCTTATAATATCCTTTAAGTTAGATTTGACTTCAAAAGACGAGTTAAACTTCAAAGTCATAATCCACCATAAAAGGACCTTGAAAATGAGAAGAGTCATTGATGCACTTGATGGAGAGAATAGAAACAAAAAAAAGGTTTTTGTCATATCAATAAATCTGATCATATTCGCAATTGAAAATTTAAAATAAAAAAAACTTTTTTTTGCATCTATACGTCTATGTAATGCAACAAGTGCTTACTACTTTAATTATCATTGATAATATAAATAAATATAATGACCAGTGCATTAGAGGTTAGTCATCAATGGTGAGCTGTCTTTGTAAATCATGGTTTTAAATCTGTAATTTAAAATGATTATGTTATGTGATATGATGAATTTGCCATGATAAACATATAGACAGTACATTATGTACATGTATAATAGTATTACTATTATTATTCTATTATATTTCTCATCATTGATCACAGTGACAGACAGACAGAGGACTAACTGGTCAAAAAAAAAAATTGAAAGTAAAGGTCACAAATTTCAATAGCAAAGATTTAAATTTAAATTAAGCACGTCAAAGTCATTAAAATTATTTGAGATTCAATCTATTCTCATGTGCAATTCAGCCCCTTTTTTTATTCGTTGTTAAAACATGTACTGGAATTTTTTTTAAAACTTTTAGCTCACACTGACAATACAGAAAAAAATCTATCTATCATGTACTCGATACATGTATTTATTATTGGATTTTTTTTGGACCAGCTGAAAAAGAGAAACAAGAACAACAACTTCATTGCCAAAATCATGCTCCCTCAGCATGAAAGATCAATCATTTTTTTCCATACGGATATTAATTTAAATAGCACAAGAAGTTTGATCGTCGGTTTGCAATAGCTGGAAAATTTATACAATCTTGTTCTCTTATATTTATAATTTATTGATTTATTTTAACTTGGATTCTATTAAGAAAAAAAGGGCCCTGATTTCCAATCCTCATGGATTCTCAATGTGGTTCCTCCACATTATGGAAATATGAGACGACTAACCAGAAAAAAAGATGGTAGACTAGAGAGAGAGGGAGAGATGTATATAAATAAAATAAAATTCTTACATTTTCATCCATTAAAAAACATGAGGATAACAAGACAAGGCCTTGTGATAAAATTGTGTGTGAAGCGACAAAAAAAAATGTTTCATTTCCTCGTCATAAAGAGAATTAATGGGTAGGGAATAAAAAGTCAATTTACTGTTGAAACGTTGAAAGTTATTGTGTGTGGACACATTGTTCAGTAAAATCCTCCATGTACTCCATATGTACAATGTATATTCATTTATCGTCATATCGATCATCAAAATGTGGAATACCAACAGAGGACAAAACAGGATTTCCGTGTTCTATTCCAAGCCTTATTAAATTATCAGAGCCATTCAAAAGACACTACATTAAATAAACTCATAAGCTTGTAAAAAAAGCTAAAGAAATAACACAATTGGATGTCAATACAGGTAAGTGGTACTTGAGGACTGCAAAACGAGGAATATTCTTAACTCTTAAAGATCAAGATAATTTATTTCCCCATCTTGCCCTCAACTTAATAACTGTACAACTTATAATACTTGATCCAATTGACTGTCAACATGATCAAAGTTTTTACAAAACAACCCATCAGTATTTATGATAACGCCATCATAAAATTGGTAGTTTTAAAAGAGGGTGAAAAATGTTAAATAGACAGCTCAATGAGAGACACGGATGGAAATAGGAAAATAATGTCCATACATAAAATCCTTTTACATTTAAAACATGTGTAAATTTTGCTCTGTATCTATCAAAAGTTGATAAAATCCATGTTCAATATGTTTCATCAATGAATACAAGAGAGTCCTGTCGACACACAAAAGTGTTGACAATATTTCATGTTCATTTTTTATGCGGCTACTTAAATTCGGAAAAATAATTATGTGTTTATGAAAAAATTCTATTGTCATTTTGTAGTGGTAAGTACATACAGGTGGTTGTGATATATATTATACCAAGTTAACTACTTCCTTTCTACTGTGTGCTGACACTATTTAACTAATGATCAATTAAATGCAATGTTTGTTGCCTTTTGTTAACTACAGACCCACATCCAATGACACGATGTGCAATTTTGATGGAGTATTTATAATTTTGGGTGACTCTCTCAAATTAAACTTGAACTTACCTTCACAAGATAGGCTATGTGTCCATTTGTTAAAGTTTCTGTGGGATGTTGCCAATTTCCTGAAATAAACAGGATAAAGAGCACACTATTATAAGTACCCAATTCAATCCATTTCATTATATTATTTTCCTTCATGATCAAAATACAAATTAAGTCAAGTACACTACGTAAAGGAGAAGCTGTACAATTCTACTGTTAATTTCAGTACTCGTGTCAATTAATTTTTTAAATTACAATATTGACAATTCTCATAAGTGATAGGCGTAAAAATTATTATTAGATCTCTAGTGTGTGTGTACATATGAAATAACAAATAATAAAATTAATATCCCAACCCCGTTTTTTAATCATGTCGATCATAAACGTTATGTTTTTTTGTCCTTATTCTCTCACTCAAATCAAGTCACAATTCCAATTGTAAATATATAACTTGGCCGGTCACCAAATAAAAAAGTTAACTGCATACACAATAATAATTGAGGCAATTAAAATGATGAGTCCAATTTCACATGTACGAGACACTGACAGTTAGGCTGTTTACACATTTACAAGGAGCAATTTCAACGAGTCGGAGACAAGATTTGATGATGATATGATACTCGTAATCATATAACGATACGACGATGATGTATATTTGGTAGTGAATAGACCCAGAGAGAGCCCAGTTTTTAAATTCTAATTTTCAAGTGCACCAATGAGCTCAGGTTCTTTTATTGTCTTTGAATTGAGATTATGGCTTTTATAAATTAATCTCTTTTCTGCTTTGTTGTTTTCTTTCCTCAACTTGAACAAGTGCAATGAAAATTTCTTTCAATTGTCATCCCTTGGCTTGACACTTCTTCAATTCAGAGATTGTTGCAAAAACCAAATAATATGAAATGGTCAACTTGAGGAAAATTGAGTCCAGGATTCACTTTTGAAAATATTAATTATTATTGATTTTCAGTATTCTTCAACAAAATATCAGTCTATATCATTGACGCCATGACTTTTTTACATTAAAAAATCATTTATTATGCAAGTTTATTAATAAAGAGGGGCACAGTGATGAACCAGAGATTATAATTAAATAATCGAGTTGATCTCATTAATTGTTTGGTTGAATTATTCGGGCGTTTAAAATTTTAATTGTTGTTGTGAATCGTCCAATCAAGTTCCACTTGAGCCCCTTCACCTTTGTGTACGTCACATAACCCATAAAGGTGAGGTACTTTTCCACTCCTGGATTTCCCTTTAGGTCCTCTACCCTTGAACTCGACAAGAGCTTGAAAGGAAAAATTTGTATGAGTCAATCCTTGACGTTTTATTTTGGAAGACGTGAATCAGTGAGGAAAAATGTATTTTTGTGACAATTGTATTTATTATATTATTTATATCATGTCCCCTTTCCTCTCTCCGAAAAAAGCTTGAGGGACAATGAAGAATCCTCCTTTATGTAAGGGTTATCCAGTTGATCCAGGTAAATTCAAGATTCCAAGGTCTTTTTTGTACAGTCTTGTTTTTTTGTTTACGCAGGTTGAAATCAAAATATTTTGTAAATTCCCAAAATAGTTTTGCCGTCCACTTGATTAAAGTATTACAACAACATGGAGAGAGAGAAGAAAGGCCAAAAATATTTTCAAAGGATGGAAACATAGGGACCATGTCAACTTGTTGCTACTTCTTGGTACTTCTCAAAGTTCACAAAGACGTGGTTTTTCCTTTATCCTTTAGCCTCAATTCTTGAAAAGAAAAAGTATATGTATATCCATACATATAAATTGTACATGTGTGTGTGTTATATCCATCCACTTTGTAGTATTATTACATTTGGCCAAAAGCCTTCTCTCGTTGCCTTCCCACGAATATATGTATAATAATAATAATAATTGTAATTTATTTAACGTTTTAACTGTGAAATTGAGGAGAAAGTCTTGAGAATTTGCATTGGCGTCTCTTTTCTTAAATTGCAAATTTTAATGACCGCACATCCCAGTCAACCACAAACACCACAAAATTTCTTTGTCAGTATATTATTATCATTCTCCACACTTTTTTTTTGACGTTTTATTTTAATTCTTTATTATTAATCTTCAAGGGACACACAATCATCACGTCACTTTTTTTCTATAATTGTAATCAACTCTGCTTTTATAACTTTGTTGTTATTATAAAATTTACAAATTAAAATTTATCCTTAATCAACAAAACAGTCCAAAAACAAAGTTTTCTCTTGTAAATTGCCAATTAATTGATTTTCTAATTTTGATGAATCAGCGTACGTCATGAGTTAATTAATTTTGTACATTTAATTCTTGTAGGGGTTAGTTTAGTATTTTTGTAGTACAACAAAGGCTCACAAAAATTAACAACAGAAATTATTTTATCTCCCTTATTGTCTTCATTAACTCAACATTAAACAGGTTGGCTTGAAAATTTGGTCGTGGGAATAACACAAAAAAATATATAATTTTCAAAACCACAAACTGCGAACGAGTTGAATCTTACGAGACTTGAGACCAATTCCAATTTTACACTTGTATCACAAATCACAACAAAAATTTTTTTAAAAAAATATTTAATACCATGCCTTTCCTAATATTAGTGGTTGCAATAATATTTAATAGATAATACAGGGCAAAAAATATGTAACAATAATCTTTGTCTTATAGTAATGTTACATTAGACTGACAAAACAATTTTAGTCAAACAACAATAAAAAGAAAAAAAACAAGTGTGACTAATTTTACTACATTTAGTAAAAGAAAAGAAAAATGTCAGAATAGAAATTTGCAATTATTAAAATGAGTGCAATATTAAATTTGTCGAGAAGAGAAGGGGGAAAAAATGTGATGGAAAATAAAATAGAGCTCAATACAGAACTAATTGACTAATAGAGTATAACCAATGATAAAAATTGGTTAAAAACAAGTTTAATATTAGTAAAAAAAATATAATGGAGTAGGGTAAAGTAAATTGTGTGAAATACCATTGGTGTTTTTATTATTCTTGTAGAAACTCCATTTGTTCAGATTATTCCTCATCATCACGGAAGTCTAACTGCGGACTGAAAAACTAAAACCCATTCCTTGACTCTGTAGACAACACAACTGATGGTCGTCCGTGTAGCAAGAGACCATGTAAAATACTAACCCCAACACTACTACAAAAAATTATATTACACTCGAGAGGAGGAGGAGGAGAGAGGACCACTAGGAACAACAACACTCTAAAACCTTTTCAGGATAATATACACCATCTCAATGTACTTTACAACTTGCCTCACAAGTGTCATACATATTAAGGTAGACTCCTCATTCTCCTTTTCTTTATAATCATCATATGTTCCATCCCCCCCCCTCTCTTCTTAAATGTAAAAGCCAATCTTTAAACAGCTTTCCTTCCCCTCATAATTATTACTGTATATATCCAACTTCAACCCCTTCTCCCCCCCCCCCATCAAGAGCCATGCTGACGGCAACAGTGAGTCCATTTTATATACCTCTTATTGGTTTTCTATACCCCCCCCCTCTCTTCCCCCTTCATTTATACACAGGTATAATATAACACAGGTATATTCACACTACAAACCTACCTGTCCCCATAGTCTTGTGAAGGATTTTTACTTTGGAGAGAGAATTCATTACAAACCATGACTCCTGCTCCTTGTGTTCCTTATACAGTTAGGCCCAATGCACACTAGAATATAAAGTCGAGTTAAACTACAAGCCTGAAGCCAATTTGAACCTTTTTATGTCGA